>OX104125.1:44938794-44948794 GCA_944474755.1 Limnoperna fortunei
TCAGTCAGTCAGTCAGTCCAGTCAGTCAGTCAGTCAGTCAGTCAGTCCAATCAGTCAGTCAGTCAGTGCAATCAGTCAGTGCAATCAGTCAGTCAGTCAGTCAGTCAGTCCAATCAGTCAGTCAGTCCAGTCAGTCAGTCAGTCAGTCCAATCAGTCAGTCAGTCAGTCAGTCCAGTCAGTCAGTCAGTCAGTCAGTCAGTCAGTCCAATCAGTCAGTCAGTCCAGTCAGTCAGTCAGTCAGTCAGTCCAATCAGTCAGTCAGTCAGTCAGTCCAATCAGTCAGTCAGTCAGTCAGTCAGTCCAGTCAGTCAGTCCAATCAGTCAGTCAGTCCAATCAGTCAGTCAGTCCAATCAGTCAGTCAGTCCAATCAGTCAGTCAGTCCAGTCAGTCAGTCCAATCAGTCAGTCAGTCCAATCAGTCAGTCAGTTAGTCAGTCAGTCAGTCAGTCCAGTCAGTCAGTCCAATCAGTCAGTCAGTCCAATCAGTCAGTCCAATCAGTCAGTCCAATCAGTCAGTCCAGTCAGTGAGTCAGTCAGTCAGTCAGTCCAATCAGTCAGTCCAATCAGTCAGTCAGTCAGTCCAATCAGTCAGTCAGTCAGTCCAATCAGTCAGTCAGTTAGTCAGTCAGTCAGTCAGTCAGTCCAGTCAGTCAGTCAGTCAGTCAGTCCAGTCAGTCAGTCAGTGCAGTCAGTCAGTCAGTGCAGTCAATCAGTCAGTCCAATCAGTCAGTCAGTGCAATCAGTCAGTCAGTGCAATCAGTCAGTCAGTCAGTCCAGTCAGTCAGTCAGTGCAATCAGTCAGTCAGTCCAGTCAGTCAGTCAGTGCAATCAGTCAGTCAGTCAGTCCAGTCAGTCAGTCAGTGCAGTCAGTCAGTCAGTCCAATCAGTCAGTCAGTCCAATCAGTCAGTCAGTGCAATCAGTCAGTCAGTCAGTCCAGTCAGTCAGTCAGTGCAATCAGTCAGTCAGTCAGTCAGTCAGTCATTCAGTGCAATCAGTCAGTCAGTCAGTCCAGTCAGTCAGTGCAATCAGTCAGTCAGTCAGTCCAGTCAGTCAGTCAGTGCAATCAGTCAGTCCAGTCCAGTCCAGTCAGTCAGTCAGTCAGTCAGTCAGTCAGTCAGTGCAATCAGTCAGTCAGTCAGTCCAGTCAGTCAGTCAGTGCAATCAGTCAGTCAGTCCAGTCAGTCAGTCAGTGCAATCAGTCAGTCAGTCAGTCAGTCAGTGCAATCAGTCAGTCCAGTCAGTCAGTCAGTGCAATCAGTCAGTCAGTCCAGTCAGTCAGTCCAGTCAGTCAGTCAGTGCAATCAGTCAGTCAGTCCAGTCAGTCCGTCAGTCAGTCAGTCAGTGCAATCAGTCAGTCAGTCAGTCAGTCCAGTCAGTCAGTCAGTCCAGTCAGTCAGTCAGTCAGTGCAATCAGTCAGTCAGTCCAGTCAGTCAGTCAGTGCAATCAGTCAGTAAGTCCAGTCAGTCAGTCAGTGCAATCAGTCAGTCAGTCAATCAGTCAGTCAGTCAGTGCAATCAGTCAGTCAGTCAGTCCAGTCAGTCAGTCAGTGCAATCAGTCAGTCAGTCAGTCCAGTCAGTCAGTCAGTGCAATCAGTCAGTCAGTCCAATCAGTCAGTCAGTCAGTCCAATCAGTCAGTCAGTGCAATCAGTCAGTCAGTCCAATCAGTCAGTCAGTGCAATCAGTCAGTCAGTCAGTCAGTCAGTGCAATCAGTCAGTCAGTCCAGTCAGTCAGTCAGTGCAATCAGTCAGTCAGTCAGTCCAGTCAGTCAGTCAGTCAGTCAGTGCAATCAGTCAGTCAGTCAGTCAGTCAGTCAGTGCAATCAGTCAGTCAGTCAGTCCAGTCAGTCAGTCAGTGCAATCAGTCAGTCAGTCAGTCAGTCAGTCAGTGCAATCAGTCAGTCAGTCCAGTCAGTCAGTGCAATCAGTCAGTCAGTCCAGTCAGTCAGTCAGTGCAATCAGTCAGTCAGTCAGTCCAGTCAGTCAGTCAGTGCAATCAGTCAGTCAGTCAGTCCAGTCAGTCAGTCAGTGCAATCAGTCAGTCAGTCAGTCAGTGCAGTCAGTCAGTCAGTCCAATCAGTCAGTCAGTGCAATCAGTCAGTCAGTGCAATCAGTCAGTCAGTCAGTCCAGTCAGTCAGTCAGTGCAATCAGTCAGTCAGTTAGTCAGTCAGTCAGTCAGTGCAATCAGTCAGTCAGTCCAGTCAGTCAGTGCAATCAGTCAGTCAGTCAGTCCAGTCAGTCAGTCAGTGCAATCAGTCAGTCCAGTCCAGTCCAGTCAGTCAGTCAGTCAGTCAGTCAGTGCAATCAGTCAGTCAGTCAGTCCAGTCAGTCAGTCAGTGCAATCAGTCAGTCAGTCAGTCCAGTCAGTCAGTCAGTGCAATCAGTCAGTCAGTCAGTGCAATCAGTCAGTCAGTCAGTCCAGTCAGTCAGTCAGTGCAATCAGTCAGTCAGTCAGTCCAGTCAGTCAGTCAGTCCAGTCAGTCAGTCCGTCAGTCCAATCAGTCAGTCAGTCAGTCCAGTCAGTCAGTGAGTCAGTCAGTCAGTCAGTCAGTCAGTCCAGTCAGTCAGTCAGTGCAATCAGTCAGTCAGTCCAGTCAGTCAGTCCAGTCAGTCAGTCCAATCAGTCAGTCAGTCAGTCCAGTCAGTCAGTCAGTGCAATCAGTCAGTCAGTCAGTCCAGTCAGTCAGTCAGTCAGTCAGTCAGTCCAATCAGTCAGTCAGTCAGTCCAGTCAGTCAGTGAGTCAGTCAGTCAGTCAGTCCAATCAGTCAGTCCAATCAGTCAGTCAGTCAGTGCAATCAGTCAGTGCAATCAGTCAGTCAGTCAGTCAGTCCAGTCAGTCAGTCAGTGCAATCAGTCAGTCAGTCAGTCAGTCCAGTCAGTCAGTCAGTCAGTCCAATCAGTCAGTCAGTCAGTGCAATCAGTCAGTGCAATCAGTCAGTCAGTCAGTCAGTCCAGTCAGTCAGTCAGTCAGTCAGTCAGTCCAATCAGTCAGTCAGTCAGTGCAATCAGTCAGTGCAATCAGTCAGTCAGTCAGTCAGTCAGTCCAATCAGTCAGTCAGTCCAGTCAGTCAGTCAGTCAGTCCAATCAGTCAGTCAGTCAGTCAGTCCAGTCAGTCAGTCAGTCAGTCAGTCAGTCCAATCAGTCAGTCAGTCCAGTCAGTCAGTCAGTCAGTCAGTCCAATCAGTCAGTCAGTCAGTCAGTCAGTCAGTCCAATCAGTCAGTCAGTCAGTCAGTCAGTCCAGTCAGTCAGTCCAATCAGTCAGTCAGTCCAATCAGTCAGTCAGTCCAATCAGTCAGTCAGTCCAATCAGTCAGTCAGTCCAGTCAGTCAGTCCAATCAGTCAGTCAGTCAGTCAGTCCAATCAGTCAGTCAGTTAGTCAGTCAGTCAGTCAGTCCAGTCAGTCAGTCCAATCAGTCAGTCAGTCCAATCAGTCAGTCCAATCAGTCAGTCCAATCAGTCAGTCCAGTCAGTGAGTCAGTCAGTCAGTCAGTCCAATCAGTCAGTCCAATCAGTCAGTCAGTCAGTCCAATCAGTCAGTCAGTCAGTCCAATCAGTCAGTCAGTTAGTCAGTCAGTCAGTCAGTCAGTCCAGTCAGTCAGTCAGTCAGTCAGTCCAGTCAGTCAGTCAGTGCAGTCAGTCAGTCAGTGCAGTCAATCAGTCAGTCCAATCAGTCAGTCAGTGCAATCAGTCAGTCAGTGCAATCAGTCAGTCAGTCAGTCCAGTCAGTCAGTCAGTGCAATCAGTCAGTCAGTCCAGTCAGTCAGTCAGTGCAATCAGTCAGTCAGTCAGTCCAGTCAGTCAGTCAGTGCAGTCAGTCAGTCAGTCCAATCAGTCAGTCAGTCCAATCAGTCAGTCAGTGCAATCAGTCAGTCAGTCAGTCCAGTCAGTCAGTCAGTGCAATCAGTCAGTCAGTCAGTCAGTCAGTCATTCAGTGCAATCAGTCAGTCAGTCAGTCCAGTCAGTCAGTGCAATCAGTCAGTCAGTCAGTCCAGTCAGTCAGTCAGTGCAATCAGTCAGTCCAGTCCAGTCCAGTCAGTCAGTCAGTCAGTCAGTCAGTCAGTCAGTGCAATCAGTCAGTCAGTCAGTCCAGTCAGTCAGTCAGTGCAATCAGTCAGTCAGTCCAGTCAGTCAGTCAGTGCAATCAGTCAGTCAGTCAGTCAGTCAGTGCAATCAGTCAGTCCAGTCAGTCAGTCAGTGCAATCAGTCAGTCAGTCCAGTCAGTCAGTCAGTCCAGTCAGTCAGTCAGTCAGTCAGTCCAATCAGTCAGTCAGTCAGTCCAGTCAGTCAGTGAGTCAGTCAGTCAGTCAGTCAGTCCAGTCAGTCAGTCAGTGCAATCAGTCAGTCAGTCAGTCCAGTCAGTCAGTCAGTCCAGTCAGTCAGTCCAGTCAGTCAGTCCAATCAGTCAGTCAGTCAGTCCAGTCAGTCAGTCAGTGCAATCAGTCAGTCAGTCAGTCCAGTCAGTCAGTCAGTCAGTCAGTCCAATCAGTCAGTCAGTCAGTCCAGTCAGTCAGTGAGTCAGTCAGTCAGTCAGTCCAATCAGTCAGTCCAATCAGTCAGTCAGTCAGTGCAATCAGTCAGTGCAATCAGTCAGTCAGTCCAGTCAGTCCAATCAGTCAGTGCAATCAGTCAGTGCAATCAGTCAGTCAGTCAGTCAGTCCAGTCAGTCAGTCAGTCAGTCAGTCCAATCAGTCAGTCAGTCAGTGCAATCAGTCAGTGCAATCAGTCAGTCAGTCAGTCAGTCCAGTCAGTCAGTCAGTCAGTCAGTCCAATCAGTCAGTCAGTCAGTGCAATCAGTCAGTGCAATCAGTCAGTCAGTCAGTCAGTCAGTCCAATCAGTCAGTCAGTCCAGTCAGTCAGTCAGTCAGTCCAGTCAGTCAGTCAGTCAGTCCAGTCAGTCAGTCAGTCAGTCAGTCAGTGCAATCAGTCAGTCCAATCAGTCAGTCAGTCCAGTCAGTCAGTCAGTCAGTCAGTCAGTCAGTCCAATCAGTCAGTCAGTCAGTCAGTCAGTCAGTCCAATCAGTCAGTCAGTCAGTCAGTCAGTCCAGTCAGTCAGTCCAATCAGTCAGTCAGTCCAATCAGTCAGTCAGTCCAATCAGTCAGTCAGTCCAGTCAGTCAGTCCAATCAGTCAGTCAGTCCAATCAGTCAGTCAGTTAGTCAGTCAGTCAGTCAGTCCAGTCAGTCAGTCCAATCAGTCAGTCAGTCCAATCAGTCAGTCCAATCAGTCAGTCCAATCAGTCAGTCAGTCCAGTCAGTGAGTCAGTCAGTCAGTCAGTCCAATCAGTCAGTCCAATCAGTCAGTCAGTCAGTCCAATCAGTCAGTCAGTCAGTCCAATCAGTCAGTCAGTTAGTCAGTCAGTCCAGTCAGTCAGTCAGTCAGTCCAATCAGTCAGTCAGTCAGTCAGTCAGTCAATCCAGTCAGTCAGTCAGTCCAATCAGTCAGTCAGTCAGTCAGTCCAATCAGTCAGTCAGTCCAATCAGTCAGTCAGTCAGTCAGTCAGTCCAATCAGTCAGTCAGTCAGTCAGTCAGTCAGTCCAATCAGTCAGTCAGTCAGTCAGTCCAATCAGTCAGTCAGTCAGTCAGTCCAATCAGTCAGTCAGTCCAGTCAGTCAGTCAGTGCAATCAGTCAGTCAGTCAGTGCAATCAGTCAGTCAGTCAGTCCAGTCAGTCAGTCAGTGCAATCAGTCAGTCAGTCAGTCCAGTCAGTCAGTCAGTCCAGTCAGTCAGTCAGTCAGTCCAATCAGTCAGTCAGTCAGTCCAGTCAGTCAGTGAGTCAGTCAGTCAGTCAGTCAGTCAGTCCAGTCAGTCAGTCAGTGCAATCAGTCAGTCAGTCCAGTCAGTCAGTCCAGTCAGTCAGTCCAATCAGTCAGTCAGTCAGTCCAGTCAGTCAGTCAGTGCAATCAGTCAGTCAGTCAGTCCAGTCAGTCAGTCAGTCAGTCAGTCAGTCCAATCAGTCAGTCAGTCAGTCCAGTCAGTCAGTGAGTCAGTCAGTCAGTCAGTCCAATCAGTCAGTCCAATCAGTCAGTCAGTCAGTGCAATCAGTCAGTGCAATCAGTCAGTCAGTCAGTCCAGTCAGTCCAGTCAGTCAGTCAGTGCAATCAGTCAGTCAGTCAGTCAGTCCAGTCAGTCAGTCAGTCAGTCCAATCAGTCAGTCAGTCAGTGCAATCAGTCAGTGCAATCAGTCAGTCAGTCAGTCAGTCCAGTCAGTCAGTCAGTCAGTCAGTCAGTCAGTCAGTCCAATCAGTCAGTCAGTCAGTGCAATCAGTCAGTGCAATCAGTCAGTCAGTCAGTCAGTCCAATCAGTCAGTCAGTCCAGTCAGTCAGTCAGTCAGTCCAATCAGTCAGTCAGTCAGTCAGTCCAGTCAGTCAGTCAGTCAGTCAGTCCAATCAGTCAGTCAGTCCAGTCAGTCAGTCAGTCAGTCAGTCCAATCAGTCAGTCAGTCAGTCCAATCAGTCAGTCAGTCAGTCAGTCAGTCCAGTCAGTCAGTCCAATCAGTCAGTCAGTCCAATCAGTCAGTCAGTCCAATCAGTCAGTCAGTCCAATCAGTCAGTCAGTCCAATCAGTCAGTCAGTCCAGTCAGTCAGTCCAATCAGTCAGTCAGTCAGTCAGTCCAATCAGTCAGTCAGTTAGTCAGTCAGTCAGTCAGTCCAGTCAGTCAGTCCAATCAGTCAGTCAGTCCAATCAGTCAGTCCAATCAGTCAGTCCAATCAGTCAGTCAGTCCAGTCAGTGAGTCAGTCAGTCCAATCAGTCAGTCCAATCAGTCAGTCAGTCAGTCCAATCAGTCAGTCAGTCAGTCCAATCAGTCAGTCAGTTAGTCAGTCAGTCAGTCAGTCCAGTCAGTCAGTCAGTCCAGTCAGTCAGTCAGTGCAGTCAGTCAGTCAGTGCAATCAGTCAGTCAGTCCAATCAGTCAGTCAGTGCAATCAGTCAGTCAGTCAGTCCAGTCAGTCAGTCAGTGCAATCAGTCAGTCAGTCCAGTCAGTCAGTCAATGCAATCAGTCAGTCAGTCAGTCCAGTCAGTCAGTCAGTGCAGTCAGTCAGTCAGTCCAATCAGTCAGTCAGTCCAATCAGTCAGTCAGTGCAATCAGTCAGTCAGTCAGTCCAGTCAGTCAGTCAGTGCAATCAGTCAGTCAGTCAGTCAGTCAGTCAGTGCAATCAGTCAGTCAGTCAGTCCAGTCAGTCAGTGCAATCAGTCAGTCAGTCAGTCCAGTCAGTCAGTCAGTGCAATCAGTCAGTCCAGTCCAGTCCAGTCAGTCAGTCAGTCAGTCAGTCAGTCAGTCAGTGCAATCAGTCAGTCAGTCAGTCCAGTCAGTCAGTCAGTGCAATCAGTCAGTCAGTCAGTCCAGTCAGTCAGTCAGTGCAATCAGTCAGTCAGTCAGTCAGTCAGTGCAATCAGTCAGTCCAGTCAGTCAGTCAGTGCAATCAGTCAGTCAGTCCAGTCAGTCAGTCAGTCCAGTCAGTCAGTCAGTCAGTCAGTCCAATCAGTCAGTCAGTCAGTCCAGTCAGTCAGTGAGTCAGTCAGTCAGTCAGTCCAGTCAGTCAGTCAGTGCAATCAGTCAGTCAGTCAGTCCAGTCAGTCAGTCAGTCCAGTCAGTCAGTCCAGTCAGTCAGTCCAATCAGTCAGTCAGTCAGTCCAGTCAGTCAGTCAGTGCAATCAGTCAGTCAGTCAGTCCAGTCAGTCAGTCAGTCAGTCAGTCAGTCCAATCAGTCAGTCAGTCAGTCCAGTCAGTCAGTGAGTCAGTCAGTCAGTCCAATCAGTCAGTCCAATCAGTCAGTCAGTCTGTGCAATCAGTCAGTGCAATCAGTCAGTCAGTCCAGTCAGTCAGTCAGTGCAATCAGTCAGTCAGTCAGTCAGTCCAGTCAGTCAGTCAGTCAGTCCAATCAGTCAGTCAGTCAGTGCAATCAGTCAGTGCAATCAGTCAGTCAGTCAGTCAGTCCAGTCAGTCAGTCAGTCAGTCAGTCAGTCAGTCAGTCCAATCAGTCAGTCAGTCAGTGCAATCAGTCAGTGCAATCAGTCAGTCAGTCAGTCAGTCCAATCAGTCAGTCAGTCCAGTCAGTCAGTCAATCAGTCCAATCAGTCAGTCAGTCAGTCAGTCCAGTCAGTCAGTCAGTCAGTCAGTCAGTGCAATCAGTCAGTCCAATCAGTCAGTCAGTCCAGTCAGTCAGTCAGTCAGTCAGTCAGTCAGTCCAATCAGTCAGTCAGTCAGTCAGTCAGTCCAATCAGTCAGTCAGTCAGTCAGTCAGTCCAGTCAGTCAGTCCAATCAGTCAGTCAGTCCAATCAGTCAGTCAGTCCAATCAGTCAGTCAGTCCAGTCAGTCAGTCCAATCAGTCAGTCAGTCAGTCCAATCAGTCAGTCAGTTAGTCAGTCAGTCAGTCAGTCCAGTCAGTCAGTCCAATCAGTCAGTCAGTCCAATCAGTCAGTCCAATCAGTCAGTCCAATCAGTCAGTCAGTCCAGTCAGTGAGTCAGTCAGTCAGTCAGTCCAATCAGTCAGTCCAATCAGTCAGTCAGTCAGTCCAATCAGTCAGTCAGTCAGTCCAATCAGTCAGTCAGTTAGTCAGTCAGTCCAGTCAGTCAGTCAGTCAGTCAGTCCAATCAGTCAGTCAGTCAGTCAGTCAGTCAATCCAGTCAGTCAGTCAGTCCAATCAGTCAGTCAGTCAGTCAGTCCAATCAGTCAGTCAGTCCAATCAGTCAGTCAGTCAGTCCAGTCAGTCAGTCAGTCAGTCAGTGCAATCAGTCAGTCAGTCAGTCAGTCAGTCAGTGCAATCAGTCAGTCAGTCAGTCCAGTCAGTCAGTCAGTGCAATCAGTCAGTCAGTCAGTCAGTCAGTCAGTGCAATCAGTCAGTCAGTCAGTCCAGTCAGTCAGTGCAATCAGTCAGTCAGTCAGTCCAGTCAGTCAGTCAGTGCAATCAGTCAGTCAGTCAGTCCAGTCAGTCATTCAGTGCAATCAGTCAGTCAGTCAGTCCAGTCAGTCAGTCAGTGCAATCAGTCAGTCAGTCAGTCCAGTCAGTCAGTCAGTGCAGTCAGTCAGTCAGTCCAATCAGTCAGTCAGTGCAATCAGTCAGTCAGTGCAATCAGTCAGTCAGTCAGTCCAGTCAGTCAGTCAGTGCAATCAGTCAGTCAGTTAGTCAGTCAGTCAGTCAGTGCAATCAGTCAGTCAGTCCAGTCAGTCAGTGCAATCAGTCAGTCAGTCAGTCCAGTCAGTCAGTCAGTGCAATCAGTCAGTCCAGTCCAGTCCAGTCAGTCAGTCAGTCAGTCAGTCAGTCAGTCAGTCAGTGCAATCAGTCAGTCAGTCAGTCCAGTCAGTCAGTCAGTGCAATCAGTCAGTCAGTCAGTCCAGTCAGTCAGTCAGTGCAATCAGTCAGTCAGTCAGTGCAATCAGTCAGTCAGTCAGTCCAGTCAGTCAGTCAGTGCAATCAGTCAGTCAGTCAGTCCAGTCAGTCAGTCAGTCCAGTCAGTCAGTCAGTCAGTCCAATCAGTCAGTCAGTCAGTCCAGTCAGTCAGTGAGTCAGTCAGTCAGTCAGTCAGTCAGTCCAGTCAGTCAGTCAGTGCAATCAGTCAGTCAGTCCAGTCAGTCAGTCCAGTCAGTCAGTCCAATCAGTCAGTCAGTCAGTCCAGTCAGTCAGTCAGTGCAATCAGTCAGTCAGTCAGTCCAGTCAGTCAGTCAGTCAGTCAGTCAGTCCAATCAGTCAGTCAGTCAGTCCAGTCAGTCAGTGAGTCAGTCAGTCAGTCAGTCCAATCAGTCAGTCCAATCAGTCAGTCAGTCAGTGCAATCAGTCAGTGCAATCAGTCAGTCAGTCAGTCAGTCCAGTCAGTCCAGTCAGTCAGTCAGTGCAATCAGTCAGTCAGTCAGTCAGTCCAGTCAGTCAGTCAGTCAGTCCAATCAGTCAGTCAGTCAGTGCAATCAGTCAGTGCAATCAGTCAGTCAGTCAGTCAGTCCAGTCAGTCAGTCAGTCAGTCAGTCAGTCCAATCAGTCAGTCAGTCAGTGCAATCAG
>OX104125.1:44953794-44956294 GCA_944474755.1 Limnoperna fortunei
TCAGTCAGTCAGTCAGTGAGTCAGTCAGTGAGTCAGTCAGTCAGTCAGTCCAATCAGTCAGTCAGTCAGTCCAGTCAGTCAGTCAGTCAGTCAGTCCAATCAGTCAGTCAGTCCAGTCAGTGAGTCAGTCAGTCAGTCAGTCCAATCAGTCAGTCAGTCAGTCCAGTCAGTCAGTCAGTCAGTCCAATCAGTCAGTCAGCCCAATCAGTCAGTCAGTCAGTCAGTCAGTGCAATCAGTCAGTCAGTCAGTCAGTCAATCAGTCAGTCAGTCAGTCAGTCAGTCAATCAGTCAGTCAGTCAGTCCAGTCAGTCAGTCAGTCAGTCAGTCCAATCAGTCAGTCAGTCAGTCAGTCAGTCAGTCCAATCAGTCCAGTCAGTCAGTCAGTGCAATCAGTCAGTCAGTCCAGTCAGTCAGTCAGTCAGTCAGTCAGTGCAATCAGTCAGTCAGTCAGTCAGTCCAGTCAGTCAGTCAGTCAGTCCAGTCAGTCAGTCAGTCAGTGCAATCAGTCAGTCAGTCCAGTCAGTCAGTCAGTGCAATCAGTCAGTAAGTCCAGTCAGTCAGTCAGTGCAATCAGTCAGTCAGTCAATCAGTCAGTCAGTCAGTGCAATCAGTCAGTCAGTCAGTCCAGTCAGTCAGTCAGTGCAATCAGTCAGTCAGTCAGTCCAGTCAGTCAGTCAGTGCAATCAGTCAGTCAGTCCAATCAGTCAGTCAGTCAGTCCAATCAGTCAGTCAGTGCAATCAGTCAGTCAGTCCAATCAGTCAGTCAGTCAGTCAGTCCAATCAGTCAGTCAGTCCAATCAGTCAGTCCAATCAGTCAGTCAGTCCAATCAGTCAGTCCAGTCAGTCAGTCCAGTCAGTCAGTCAGTCCAATCAGTCAGTCAGTCAGTCAGTCAGTGCAATCAGTCAGTCAGTCAGTCCAGTCAGTCAGTCAGTCAGTGCAATCAGTCAGTCAGTCAGTCCAATCAGTCAGTCAGTCAGTCCAATCAGTCAGTCAGTCAGTCCAGTCAGTCAGTCAGTCAGTCCAATCAGTCAGTCAGTCAGTCCAGTCAGTCAGTCAGTCAGTCAGTCAGTCAGTGCAATCAGTCAGTCAGTCAGTCCAGTCAGTCAGTCAGTGCAATCAGTCAGTCAGTCAGTCAGTCCAATCAGTCAGTCAGTCAGTTAGTCAGTCAGTCAGTCAGTCAGTCCAGTCAGTCAGTCAGTCCAATTAGTCAGTCAGTCCAATCAGTCAGTCAGTCCAATCAGTCAGTCAGTCCAATCAGTCAGTCAGTCAGTCAGTCCAATCAGTCAGTCAGTCCAGTCAGTCAGTCAGTCCAATCAGTCAGTCAGTCAGTCAGTCCAATCAGTCAGTCAGTCAGTCCAGTCAGTCAGTCAGTCAGTCAGTCCAGTCAGTCAGTCAGTCAGTCAGTCCAATCAGTCAGTCAGTCAGTCCAGTCAGTCAGTCAGTCAGTCCAATCAGTCAGTCAGCCCAATCAGTCAGTCAGTCAGTCAGTCAGTGCAATCAGTCAGTCAGTCAGTCAGTCAATCAGTCAGTCAGTCAGTCAGTCAGTCAATCAGTCAGTCAGTCAGTCCAGTCAGTCAGTCAGTCAGTCAGTCCAATCAGTCAGTCAGTCAGTCAGTCAGTCAGTCCAATCAGTCCAGTCAGTCAGTCAGTGCAATCAGTCAGTCAGTCCAGTCAGTCCGTCAGTCAGTCAGTCAGTGCAATCAGTCAGTCAGTCAGTCAGTCCAGTCAGTCAGTCAGTCAGTCCAGTCAGTCAGTCAGTCAGTGCAATCAGTCAGTCAGTCCAATCAGTCAGTCAGTGCAATCAGTCAGTAAGTCCAGTCAGTCAGTCAGTGCAATCAGTCAGTCAGTCAATCAATCAGTCAGTCAGTGCAATCAGTCAGTCAGTCAGTCCAGTCAGTCAGTCAGTGCAATCAGTCAGTCAGTCAGTCCAGTCAGTCAGTCAGTGCAATCAGTCAGTCAGTCCAATCAGTCAGTCAGTCAGTCCAATCAGTCAGTCAGTGCAATCAGTCAGTCAGTCCAATCAGTCAGTCAGTGCAATCAGTCAGTCAGTCAGTCAGTCAGTGCAATCAGTCAGTCAGTCCAGTCAGTCAGTCAGTGCAATCAGTCAGTCAGTCAGTCCAGTCAGTCAGTCAGTCAGTCAGTGCAATCAGTCAGTCAGTCAGTCAGTCAGTCAGTGCAATCAGTCAGTCAGTCAGTCCAGTCAGTCAGTCAGTGCAATCAGTCAGTCAGTCAGTCAGTCAGTCAGTGCAATCAGTCAGTCAGTCCAGTCAGTCAGTGCAATCAGTCAGTCAGTCAGTCCAGTCAGTCAGTCAGTGCAATCAGTCAGTCAGTCAGTCCAGTCAGTCAGTCAGTGCAATCAGTCAGTCAGTCAGTCCAGTCAGTCAGTCAGTGCAATCAGTCAGTCAGTCAGTCCAGTCAGTCAGTCAGTGCAGTCAGTCAGTCAGTCCAATCAGTCAGTCAGTGCAATCAGTCAGTCAGTGCAATCAGTCAGTCAGTCA
>OX104125.1:44961598-45233291 GCA_944474755.1 Limnoperna fortunei
AGTCAGTCAGTGCAATCAGTCAGTCAGTCAGTCCAGTCAGTCAGTCAGTGCAATCAGTCAGTCAGTCCAGTCAGTCAGTCCAGTCAGTCAGTCCAATCAGTCAGTCAGTCAGTCCAGTCAGTCAGTCAGTGCAATCAGTCAGTCAGTCAGTCCAGTCAGTCAGTCAGTCAGTCAGTCAGTCCAATCAGTCAGTCAGTCAGTCCAGTCAGTCAGTGAGTCAGTCAGTCAGTCAGTCCAATCAGTCAGTCCAATCAGTCAGTCAGTCAGTGCAATCAGTCAGTGCAATCAGTCAGTCAGTCAGTCCAGTCAGTCCAGTCAGTCAGTCAGTGCAATCAGTCAGTCAGTCAGTCAGTCCAGTCAGTCAGTCAGTCAGTCCAATCAGTCAGTCAGTCAGTGCAATCAGTCAGTGCAATCAGTCAGTCAGTCAGTCAGTCCAGTCAGTCAGTCAGTCAGTCAGTCAGTCAGTCCAATCAGTCAGTCAGTCAGTGCAATCAGTCAGTGCAATCAGTCAGTCAGTCAGTCAGTCCAATCAGTCAGTCAGTCCAGTCAGTCAGTCAGTCAGTCCAATCAGTCAGTCAGTCAGTCAGTCCAGTCAGTCAGTCAGTCAGTCAGTCCAATCAGTCAGTCAGTCCAGTCAGTCAGTCAGTCAGTCAGTCCAATCAGTCAGTCAGTCAGTCCAATCAGTCAGTCAGTCAGTCAGTCAGTCCAGTCAGTCAGTCCAATCAGTCAGTCAGTCCAATCAGTCAGTCAGTCCAATCAGTCAGTCAGTCCAATCAGTCAGTCAGTCCAATCAGTCAGTCAGTCCAGTCAGTCAGTCCAATCAGTCAGTCAGTCAGTCAGTCCAATCAGTCAGTCAGTTAGTCAGTCAGTCAGTCAGTCCAGTCAGTCAGTCCAATCAGTCAGTCAGTCCAATCAGTCAGTCCAATCAGTCAGTCCAATCAGTCAGTCAGTCCAGTCAGTGAGTCAGTCAGTCCAATCAGTCAGTCCAATCAGTCAGTCAGTCAGTCCAATCAGTCAGTCAGTCAGTCCAATCAGTCAGTCAGTTAGTCAGTCAGTCAGTCAGTCCAGTCAGTCAGTCAGTCCAGTCAGTCAGTCAGTGCAGTCAGTCAGTCAGTGCAGTCAGTCAGTCAGTCCAATCAGTCAGTCAGTGCAATCAGTCAGTCAGTGCAATCAGTCAGTCAGTCAGTCCAGTCAGTCAGTCAGTGCAATCAGTCAGTCAGTCCAGTCAGTCAGTCAATGCAATCAGTCAGTCAGTCAGTCCAGTCAGTCAGTCAGTGCAGTCAGTCAGTCAGTCCAATCAGTCAGTCAGTCCAATCAGTCAGTCAGTGCAATCAGTCAGTCAGTCAGTCCAGTCAGTCAGTCAGTGCAATCAGTCAGTCAGTCAGTCAGTCAGTCAGTGCAATCAGTCAGTCAGTCAGTCCAGTCAGTCAGTGCAATCAGTCAGTCAGTCAGTCCAGTCAGTCAGTCAGTGCAATCAGTCAGTCCAGTCCAGTCCAGTCAGTCAGTCAGTCAGTCAGTCAGTCAGTCAGTGCAATCAGTCAGTCAGTCAGTCCAGTCAGTCAGTCAGTGCAATCAGTCAGTCAGTCAGTCCAGTCAGTCAGTCAGTGCAATCAGTCAGTCAGTCAGTCAGTCAGTGCAATCAGTCAGTCCAGTCAGTCAGTCAGTGCAATCAGTCAGTCAGTCCAGTCAGTCAGTCAGTCCAGTCAGTCAGTCAGTCAGTCAGTCCAATCAGTCAGTCAGTCAGTCCAGTCAGTCAGTGAGTCAGTCAGTCAGTCAGTCCAGTCAGTCAGTCAGTGCAATCAGTCAGTCAGTCAGTCCAGTCAGTCAGTCAGTCCAGTCAGTCAGTCCAGTCAGTCAGTCCAATCAGTCAGTCAGTCAGTCCAGTCAGTCAGTCAGTGCAATCAGTCAGTCAGTCAGTCCAGTCAGTCAGTCAGTCAGTCAGTCAGTCCAATCAGTCAGTCAGTCAGTCCAGTCAGTCAGTGAGTCAGTCAGTCAGTCCAATCAGTCAGTCCAATCAGTCAGTCAGTCTGTGCAATCAGTCAGTGCAATCAGTCAGTCAGTCCAGTCAGTCAGTCAGTGCAATCAGTCAGTCAGTCAGTCAGTCCAGTCAGTCAGTCAGTCAGTCCAATCAGTCAGTCAGTCAGTGCAATCAGTCAGTGCAATCAGTCAGTCAGTCAGTCAGTCCAGTCAGTCAGTCAGTCAGTCAGTCAGTCAGTCAGTCCAATCAGTCAGTCAGTCAGTGCAATCAGTCAGTGCAATCAGTCAGTCAGTCAGTCAGTCCAATCAGTCAGTCAGTCCAGTCAGTCAGTCAATCAGTCCAATCAGTCAGTCAGTCAGTCAGTCCAGTCAGTCAGTCAGTCAGTCAGTCAGTGCAATCAGTCAGTCCAATCAGTCAGTCAGTCCAGTCAGTCAGTCAGTCAGTCAGTCAGTCAGTCCAATCAGTCAGTCAGTCAGTCAGTCAGTCCAATCAGTCAGTCAGTCAGTCAGTCAGTCCAGTCAGTCAGTCCAATCAGTCAGTCAGTCCAATCAGTCAGTCAGTCCAATCAGTCAGTCAGTCCAGTCAGTCAGTCCAATCAGTCAGTCAGTCAGTCCAATCAGTCAGTCAGTTAGTCAGTCAGTCAGTCAGTCCAGTCAGTCAGTCCAATCAGTCAGTCAGTCCAATCAGTCAGTCCAATCAGTCAGTCCAATCAGTCAGTCAGTCCAGTCAGTGAGTCAGTCAGTCAGTCAGTCCAATCAGTCAGTCCAATCAGTCAGTCAGTCAGTCCAATCAGTCAGTCAGTCAGTCCAATCAGTCAGTCAGTTAGTCAGTCAGTCCAGTCAGTCAGTCAGTCAGTCAGTCCAATCAGTCAGTCAGTCAGTCAGTCAGTCAATCCAGTCAGTCAGTCAGTCCAATCAGTCAGTCAGTCAGTCAGTCCAATCAGTCAGTCAGTCCAATCAGTCAGTCAGTCAGTCCAGTCAGTCAGTCAGTCAGTCAGTGCAATCAGTCAGTCAGTCAGTCAGTCAGTCAGTGCAATCAGTCAGTCAGTCAGTCCAGTCAGTCAGTCAGTGCAATCAGTCAGTCAGTCAGTCAGTCAGTCAGTGCAATCAGTCAGTCAGTCAGTCCAGTCAGTCAGTGCAATCAGTCAGTCAGTCAGTCCAGTCAGTCAGTCAGTGCAATCAGTCAGTCAGTCAGTCCAGTCAGTCATTCAGTGCAATCAGTCAGTCAGTCAGTCCAGTCAGTCAGTCAGTGCAATCAGTCAGTCAGTCAGTCCAGTCAGTCAGTCAGTGCAGTCAGTCAGTCAGTCCAATCAGTCAGTCAGTGCAATCAGTCAGTCAGTGCAATCAGTCAGTCAGTCAGTCCAGTCAGTCAGTCAGTGCAATCAGTCAGTCAGTTAGTCAGTCAGTCAGTCAGTGCAATCAGTCAGTCAGTCCAGTCAGTCAGTGCAATCAGTCAGTCAGTCAGTCCAGTCAGTCAGTCAGTGCAATCAGTCAGTCCAGTCCAGTCCAGTCAGTCAGTCAGTCAGTCAGTCAGTCAGTCAGTCAGTGCAATCAGTCAGTCAGTCAGTCCAGTCAGTCAGTCAGTGCAATCAGTCAGTCAGTCAGTCCAGTCAGTCAGTCAGTGCAATCAGTCAGTCAGTCAGTGCAATCAGTCAGTCAGTCAGTCCAGTCAGTCAGTCAGTGCAATCAGTCAGTCAGTCAGTCCAGTCAGTCAGTCAGTCCAGTCAGTCAGTCCGTCAGTCCAATCAGTCAGTCAGTCAGTCCAGTCAGTCAGTGAGTCAGTCAGTCAGTCAGTCAGTCAGTCCAGTCAGTCAGTCAGTGCAATCAGTCAGTCAGTCCAGTCAGTCAGTCCAGTCAGTCAGTCCAATCAGTCAGTCAGTCAGTCCAGTCAGTCAGTCAGTGCAATCAGTCAGTCAGTCAGTCCAGTCAGTCAGTCAGTCAGTCAGTCAGTCCAATCAGTCAGTCAGTCAGTCCAGTCAGTCAGTGAGTCAGTCAGTCAGTCAGTCCAATCAGTCAGTCCAATCAGTCAGTCAGTCAGTGCAATCAGTCAGTGCAATCAGTCAGTCAGTCAGTCAGTCCAGTCAGTCCAGTCAGTCAGTCAGTGCAATCAGTCAGTCAGTCAGTCAGTCCAGTCAGTCAGTCAGTCAGTCCAATCAGTCAGTCAGTCAGTGCAATCAGTCAGTGCAATCAGTCAGTCAGTCAGTCAGTCCAGTCAGTCAGTCAGTCAGTCAGTCAGTCCAATCAGTCAGTCAGTCAGTGCAATCAGTCAGTGCAATCAGTCAGTCAGTCAGTCAGTCAGTCCAATCAGTCAGTCAGTCCAGTCAGTCAGTCAGTCAGTCCAATCAGTCAGTCAGTCAGTCCAGTCAGTCAGTCAGTCAGTCAGTCCAATCAGTCAGTCAGTCCAGTCAGTCAGTCAGTCAGTCAGTCCAATCAGTCAGTCAGTCAGTCAGTCAGTCAGTCCAATCAGTCAGTCAGTCAGTCAGTCAGTCCAGTCAGTCAGTCCAATCAGTCAGTCAGTCCAATCAGTCAGTCAGTCCAATCAGTCAGTCAGTCCAATCAGTCAGTCAGTCCAGTCAGTCAGTCCAATCAGTCAGTCAGTCCAATCAGTCAGTCAGTTAGTCAGTCAGTCAGTCAGTCCAGTCAGTCAGTCCAATCAGTCAGTCAGTCCAATCAGTCAGTCCAATCAGTCAGTCCAATCAGTCAGTCAGTCCAGTCAGTGAGTCAGTCAGTCAGTCAGTCCAATCAGTCAGTCCAATCAGTCAGTCAGTCAGTCCAATCAGTCAGTCAGTCAGTCCAATCAGTCAGTCAGTTAGTCAGTCAGTCAGTCAGTCAGTCCAGTCAGTCAGTCAGTCAGTCCAGTCAGTCAGTCAGTGCAGTCAGTCAGTCAGTGCAGTCAGTCAGTCAGTCCAATCAGTCAGTCAGTGCAATCAGTCAGTCAGTGCAATCAGTCAGTCAGTCAGTCCAGTCAGTCAGTCAGTGCAATCAGTCAGTCAGTCCAGTCAGTCAGTCAGTGCAATCAGTCAGTCAGTCAGTCCAGTCAGTCAGTCAGTGCAGTCAGTCAGTCAGTCCAATCAGTCAGTCAGTCCAATCAGTCAGTCAGTGCAATCAGTCAGTCAGTCAGTCCAGTCAGTCAGTCAGTGCAATCAGTCAGTCAGTCAGTCAGTCAGTCAGTCATTCAGTGCAATCAGTCAGTCAGTCAGTCCAGTCAGTCAGTGCAATCAGTCAGTCAGTCAGTCCAGTCAGTCAGTCAGTGCAATCAGTCAGTCCAGTCCAGTCCAGTCAGTCAGTCAGTCAGTCAGTCAGTGCAATCAGTCAGTCAGTCAGTCCAGTCAGTCAGTCAGTGCAATCAGTCAGTCCAGTCAGTCAGTCAGTGCAATCAGTCAGTCAGTCAGTCAGTCAGTGCAATCAGTCAGTCCAGTCAGTCAGTCAGTGCAATCAGTCAGTCAGTCCAGTCAGTCAGTCAGTCCAGTCAGTCAGTCAGTCAGTCAGTCCAATCAGTCAGTCAGTCAGTCCAGTCAGTCAGTGAGTCAGTCAGTCAGTCAGTCAGTCCAGTCAGTCAGTCAGTGCAATCAGTCAGTCAGTCAGTCCAGTCAGTCAGTCAGTCCAGTCAGTCAGTCCAGTCAGTCAGTCCAATCAGTCAGTCAGTCAGTCCAGTCAGTCAGTCAGTGCAATCAGTCAGTCAGTCAGTCCAGTCAGTCAGTCAGTCAGTCAGTCCAATCAGTCAGTCAGTCAGTCCAGTCAGTCAGTGAGTCAGTCAGTCAGTCAGTCCAATCAGTCAGTCCAATCAGTCAGTCAGTCAGTGCAATCAGTCAGTGCAATCAGTCAGTCAGTCCAGTCAGTCCAATCAGTCAGTGCAATCAGTCAGTGCAATCAGTCAGTCAGTCAGTCAGTCCAGTCAGTCAGTCAGTCAGTCAGTCCAATCAGTCAGTCAGTCAGTGCAATCAGTCAGTGCAATCAGTCAGTCAGTCAGTCAGTCCAGTCAGTCAGTCAGTCAGTCAGTCCAATCAGTCAGTCAGTCAGTGCAATCAGTCAGTGCAATCAGTCAGTCAGTCAGTCAGTCAGTCCAATCAGTCAGTCAGTCCAGTCAGTCAGTCAGTCAGTCCAATCAGTCAGTCAGTCAGTCAGTCCAGTCAGTCAGTCAGTCAGTCAGTCAGTGCAATCAGTCAGTCCAATCAGTCAGTCAGTCCAGTCAGTCAGTCAGTCAGTCAGTCAGTCAGTCAGTCCAATCAGTCAGTCAGTCAGTCAGTCAGTCAGTCCAATCAGTCAGTCAGTCAGTCAGTCAGTCCAGTCAGTCAGTCCAATCAGTCAGTCAGTCCAATCAGTCAGTCAGTCCAGTCAGTCAGTCCAATCAGTCAGTCAGTCAGTCCAATCAGTCAGTCAGTTAGTCAGTCAGTCAGTCAGTCCAGTCAGTCAGTCCAATCAGTCAGTCAGTGCAATCAGTCAGTCCAATCAGTCAGTCCAATCAGTCAGTCAGTCCAGTCAGTGAGTCAGTCAGTCAGTCAGTCCAATCAGTCAGTCCAATCAGTCAGTCAGTCAGTCCAATCAGTCAGTCAGTCAGTCCAATCAGTCAGTCAGTTAGTCAGTCAGTCCAGTCAGTCAGTCAGTCAGTCCAATCAGTCAGTCAGTCAGTCAGTCAGTCAATCCAGTCAGTCAGTCAGTCCAATCAGTCAGTCAGTCAGTCAGTCCAATCAGTCAGTCAGTCCAATCAGTCAGTCAGTCAGTCAGTCAGTCCAATCAGTCAGTCAGTCAGTCAGTCAGTCAGTCAGTCCAATCAGTCAGTCAGTCAGTCAGTCCAATCAGTCAGTCAGTCAGTCAGTCCAATCAGTCAGTCAGTCCAGTCAGTCAGTCAGTGCAATCAGTCAGTCAGTCAGTGCAATCAGTCAGTCAGTCAGTCCAGTCAGTCAGTCAGTGCAATCAGTCAGTCAGTCAGTCCAGTCAGTCAGTCAGTCCAGTCAGTCAGTCAGTCAGTCCAATCAGTCAGTCAGTCAGTCCAGTCAGTCAGTGAGTCAGTCAGTCAGTCAGTCAGTCAGTCCAGTCAGTCAGTCCAGTCAGTCAGTCCAATCAGTCAGTCAGTCAGTCCAGTCAGTCAGTCAGTGCAATCAGTCAGTCAGTCAGTCCAGTCAGTCAGTCAGTCAGTCAGTCAGTCCAATCAGTCAGTCAGTCAGTCCAGTCAGTCAGTGAGTCAGTCAGTCAGTCAGTCCAATCAGTCAGTCCAATCAGTCAGTCAGTCAGTGCAATCAGTCAGTGCAATCAGTCAGTCAGTCAGTCCAGTCAGTCCAGTCAGTCAGTCAGTGCAATCAGTCAGTCAGTCAGTCAGTCCAGTCAGTCAGTCAGTCAGTCCAATCAGTCAGTCAGTCAGTGCAATCAGTCAGTGCAATCAGTCAGTCAGTCAGTCCAGTCAGTCAGTCAGTCAGTCAGTCAGTCCAATCAGTCAGTCAGTCAGTGCAATCAGTCAGTGCAATCAGTCAGTCAGTCAGTCAGTCCAATCAGTCAGTCAGTCCAGTCAGTCAGTCAGTCAGTCCAATCAGTCAGTCAGTCAGTCAGTCCAGTCAGTCAGTCAGTCAGTCAGTCCAATCAGTCAGTCAGTCCAGTCAGTCAGTCAGTCAGTCCAATCAGTCAGTCAGTCAGTCCAATCAGTCAGTCAGTCAGTCAGTCAGTCCAGTCAGTCAGTCCAATCAGTCAGTCAGTCCAATCAGTCAGTCAGTCCAATCAGTCAGTCAGTCCAATCAGTCAGTCAGTCCAATCAGTCAGTCAGTCCAATCAGTCAGTCAGTCCAGTCAGTCAGTCCAATCAGTCAGTCAGTCAGTCAGTCCAATCAGTCAGTCAGTTAGTCAGTCAGTCAGTCAGTCCAGTCAGTCAGTCCAATCAGTCAGTCAGTCCAATCAGTCAGTCCAATCAGTCAGTCCAATCAGTCAGTCAGTCCAGTCAGTGAGTCAGTCAGTCAGTCAGTCCAATCAGTCAGTCCAATCAGTCAGTCAGTCAGTCCAATCAGTCAGTCAGTCAGTCCAATCAGTCAGTCAGTTAGTCAGTCAGTCAGTCAGTCCAGTCAGTCAGTCAGTGCAGTCAGTCAGTCAGTGCAGTCAGTCAGTCAGTGCAGTCAGTCAGTCAGTCCAATCAGTCAGTCAGTGCAATCAGTCAGTCAGTGCAATCAGTCAGTCAGTCAGTCCAGTCAGTCAGTCAGTGCAATCAGTCAGTCAGTCCAGTCAGTCAGTCAATGCAATCAGTCAGTCAGTCCAGTCAGTCAGTCAGTGCAGTCAGTCAGTCAGTCCAATCAGTCAGTCAGTCCAATCAGTCAGTCAGTGCAATCAGTCAGTCAGTCAGTCCAGTCAGTCAGTCAGTGCAATCAGTCAGTCAGTCAGTCAGTCAGTCAGTGCAATCAGTCAGTCAGTCAGTCCAGTCAGTCAGTGCAATCAGTCAGTCAGTCAGTCCAGTCAGTCAGTCAGTGCAATCAGTCAGTCCAGTCCAGTCCAGTCAGTCAGTCAGTCAGTCAGTCAGTCAGTGCAATCAGTCAGTCAGTCAGTCCAGTCAGTCAGTCAGTGCAATCAGTCAGTCAGTCAGTCCAGTCAGTCAGTCAGTGCAATCAGTCAGTCAGTCAGTCAGTCAGTGCAATCAGTCAGTCCAGTCAGTCAGTCAGTGCAATCAGTCAGTCAGTCCAGTCAGTCAGTCAGTCCAGTCAGTCAGTCAGTCAGTCAGTCCAATCAGTCAGTCAGTCAGTCCAGTCAGTCAGTGAGTCAGTCAGTCAGTCCAGTCAGTCAGTCAGTGCAATCAGTCAGTCAGTCCAGTCAGTCAGTCAGTCCAGTCAGTCAGTCCAGTCAGTCAGTCCAATCAGTCAGTCAGTCAGTCCAGTCAGTCAGTCAGTGCAATCAGTCAGTCAGTCAGTCCAGTCAGTCAGTCAGTCAGTCAGTCAGTCAGTCCAATCAGTCAGTCAGTCAGTCCAGTCAGTCAGTGAGTCAGTCAGTCAGTCCAATCAGTCAGTCCAATCAGTCAGTCAGTCAGTGCAATCAGTCAGTGCAATCAGTCAGTCAGTCCAGTCAGTCAGTCAGTGCAATCAGTCAGTCAGTCAGTCAGTCCAGTCAGTCAGTCAGTCAGTCCAATCAGTCAGTCAGTCAGTGCAATCAGTCAGTGCAATCAGTCAGTCAGTCAGTCAGTCCAGTCAGTCAGTCAGTCAGTCAGTCAGTCAGTCAGTCCAATCAGTCAGTCAGTCAGTGCAATCAGTCAGTGCAATCAGTCAGTCAGTCAGTCAGTCCAATCAGTCAGTCAGTCCAGTCAGTCAGTCAATCAGTCCAATCAGTCAGTCAGTCAGTCCAGTCAGTCAGTCAGTCAGTCAGTCAGTGCAATCAGTCAGTCCAATCAGTCAGTCAGTCCAGTCAGTCAGTCAGTCAGTCAGTCAGTCAGTCCAATCAGTCAGTCAGTCAGTCAGTCAGTCAGTCCAATCAGTCAGTCAGTCAGTCAGTCAGTCCAGTCAGTCAGTCCAATCAGTCAGTCAGTCCAATCAGTCAGTCAGTCCAATCAGTCAGTCAGTCCAGTCAGTCAGTCCAATCAGTCAGTCAGTCAGTCCAATCAGTCAGTCAGTTAGTCAGTCAGTCAGTCAGTCCAGTCAGTCAGTCCAATCAGTCAGTCAGTCCAATCAGTCAGTCCAATCAGTCAGTCCAATCAGTCAGTCAGTCCAGTCAGTGAGTCAGTCAGTCAGTCAGTCCAATCAGTCAGTCCAATCAGTCAGTCAGTCAGTCCAATCAGTCAGTCAGTCAGTCCAATCAGTCAGTCAGTTAGTCAGTCAGTCCAGTCAGTCAGTCAGTCAGTCAGTCCAATCAGTCAGTCAGTCAGTCAGTCAGTCAATCCAGTCAGTCAGTCAGTCAGTCCAATCAGTCAGTCAGTCAGTCAGTCCAATCAGTCAGTCAGTCCAATCAGTCAGTCAGTCAGTCCAGTCAGTCAGTCAGTCAGTCAGTGCAATCAGTCAGTCAGTCAGTCAGTCAGTCAGTGCAATCAGTCAGTCAGTCAGTCCAGTCAGTCAGTCAGTGCAATCAGTCAGTCAGTCAGTCAGTCAGTCAGTGCAATCAGTCAGTCAGTCAGTCCAGTCAGTCAGTGCAATCAGTCAGTCAGTCAGTCCAGTCAGTCAGTCAGTGCAATCAGTCAGTCAGTCAGTCCAGTCAGTCAGTCAGTGCAATCAGTCAGTCAGTCAGTCCAGTCAGTCAGTCAGTGCAATCAGTCAGTCAGTCAGTCCAGTCAGTCAGTCAGTGCAGTCAGTCAGTCAGTCCAATCAGTCAGTCAGTGCAATCAGTCAGTCAGTGCAATCAGTCAGTCAGTCAGTCCAGTCAGTCAGTCAGTGCAATCAGTCAGTCAGTTAGTCAGTCAGTCAGTCAGTGCAATCAGTCAGTCAGTCCAGTCAGTCAGTGCAATCAGTCAGTCAGTCAGTCCAGTCAGTCAGTCAGTGCAATCAGTCAGTCCAGTCCAGTCCAGTCAGTCAGTCAGTCAGTCAGTCAGTCAGTCAGTCAGTGCAATCAGTCAGTCAGTCAGTCCAGTCAGTCAGTCAGTGCAATCAGTCAGTCAGTCAGTCCAGTCAGTCAGTCAGTGCAATCAGTCAGTCAGTCAGTGCAATCAGTCAGTCAGTCAGTCCAGTCAGTCAGTCAGTGCAATCAGTCAGTCAGTCCAGTCAGTCAGTCAGTCCAGTCAGTCAGTCCGTCAGTCCAATCAGTCAGTCAGTCAGTCCAGTCAGTCAGTGAGTCAGTCAGTCAGTCAGTCAGTCCAGTCAGTCAGTCAGTGCAATCAGTCAGTCAGTCCAGTCAGTCAGTCCAGTCAGTCAGTCCAATCAGTCAGTCAGTCAGTCCAGTCAGTCAGTCAGTGCAATCAGTCAGTCAGTCAGTCCAGTCAGTCAGTCAGTCAGTCAGTCAGTCCAATCAGTCAGTCCAATCAGTCAGTCAGTCAGTGCAATCAGTCAGTGCAATCAGTCAGTCAGTCAGTCCAGTCAGTCCAGTCAGTCAGTCAGTGCAATCAGTCAGTCAGTCAGTCAGTCCAGTCAGTCAGTCAGTCAGTCCAATCAGTCAGTCAGTCAGTGCAATCAGTCAGTGCAATCAGTCAGTCAGTCAGTCAGTCCAGTCAGTCAGTCAGTCAGTCAGTCAGTCCAATCAGTCAGTCAGTCAGTGCAATCAGTCAGTGCAATCAGTCAGTCAGTCAGTCAGTCAGTCCAATCAGTCAGTCAGTCCAGTCAGTCAGTCAGTCAGTCCAATCAGTCAGTCAGTCAGTCAGTCCAGTCAGTCAGTCAGTCAGTCAGTCCAATCAGTCAGTCAGTCCAGTCAGTCAGTCAGTCAGTCCAATCAGTCAGTCAGTCAGTCAGTCAGTCAGTCCAATCAGTCAGTCAGTCAGTCAGTCAGTCCAGTCAGTCAGTCCAATCAGTCAGTCAGTCCAATCAGTCAGTCAGTCCAATCAGTCAGTCAGTCCAATCAGTCAGTCAGTCCAGTCAGTCAGTCCAATCAGTCAGTCAGTCAGTCAGTCCAATCAGTCAGTCAGTTAGTCAGTCAGTCAGTCAGTCCAGTCAGTCAGTCCAATCAGTCAGTCAGTCCAATCAGTCAGTCCAATCAGTCAGTCCAATCAGTCAGTCAGTCCAGTCAGTGAGTCAGTCAGTCAGTCAGTCCAATCAGTCAGTCCAATCAGTCAGTCAGTCAGTCCAATCAGTCAGTCAGTCAGTCCAATCAGTCAGTCAGTTAGTCAGTCAGTCAGTCAGTCAGTCCAGTCAGTCAGTCAGTCAGTCCAGTCAGTCAGTCAGTGCAGTCAGTCAGTCAGTGCAGTCAGTCAGTCAGTCCAATCAGTCAGTCAGTGCAATCAGTCAGTCAGTGCAATCAGTCAGTCAGTCAGTCCAGTCAGTCAGTCAGTGCAATCAGTCAGTCAGTCCAGTCAGTCAGTCAGTGCAATCAGTCAGTCAGTCAGTCCAGTCAGTCAGTCAGTGCAGTCAGTCAGTCAGTCCAATCAGTCAGTCAGTCCAATCAGTCAGTCAGTGCAATCAGTCAGTCAGTCAGTCCAGTCAGTCAGTCAGTGCAATCAGTCAGTCAGTCAGTCAGTCAGTCATTCAGTGCAATCAGTCAGTCAGTCAGTCCAGTCAGTCAGTGCAATCAGTCAGTCAGTCAGTCCAGTCAGTCAGTCAGTGCAATCAGTCAGTCCAGTCCAGTCCAGTCAGTCAGTCAGTCAGTCAGTCAGTCAGTGCAATCAGTCAGTCAGTCAGTCCAGTCAGTCAGTCAGTGCAATCAGTCAGTCAGTCCAGTCAGTCAGTCAGTGCAATCAGTCAGTCAGTCAGTCAGTCAGTGCAATCAGTCAGTCCAGTCAGTCAGTCAGTGCAATCAGTCAGTCAGTCCAGTCAGTCAGTCAGTCCAGTCAGTCAGTCAGTCAGTCCAATCAGTCAGTCAGTCAGTCCAGTCAGTCAGTGAGTCAGTCAGTCAGTCAGTCAGTCCAGTCAGTCAGTCAGTGCAATCAGTCAGTCAGTCAGTCCAGTCAGTCAGTCAGTCCAGTCAGTCAGTCCAGTCAGTCAGTCCAATCAGTCAGTCAGTCAGTCCAGTCAGTCAGTCAGTGCAATCAGTCAGTCAGTCAGTCCAGTCAGTCAGTCAGTCAGTCAGTCCAATCAGTCAGTCAGTCAGTCCAGTCAGTCAGTGAGTCAGTCAGTCAGTCAGTCCAATCAGTCAGTCCAATCAGTCAGTCAGTCAGTGCAATCAGTCAGTCCAGTCAGTCCAATCAGTCAGTGCAATCAGTCAGTGCAATCAGTCAGTCAGTCAGTCAGTCCAGTCAGTCAGTCAGTCAGTCAGTCCAATCAGTCAGTCAGTCAGTGCAATCAGTCAGTGCAATCAGTCAGTCAGTCAGTCAGTCCAGTCAGTCAGTCAGTCAGTCAGTCCAATCAGTCAGTCAGTCAGTGCAATCAGTCAGTGCAATCAGTCAGTCAGTCAGTCAGTCAGTCCAATCAGTCAGTCAGTCCAGTCAGTCAGTCAGTCAGTCCAATCAGTCAGTCAGTCAGTCAGTCCAGTCAGTCAGTCAGTCAGTCAGTCAGTGCAATCAGTCAGTCCAATCAGTCAGTCAGTCCAGTCAGTCAGTCAGTCAGTCAGTCAGTCAGTCCAATCAGTCAGTCAGTCAGTCAGTCAGTCAGTCCAATCAGTCAGTCAGTCAGTCAGTCAGTCCAGTCAGTCAGTCCAATCAGTCAGTCAGTCCAATCAGTCAGTCAGTCCAATCAGTCAGTCAGTCCAGTCAGTCAGTCCAATCAGTCAGTCAGTCAGTCCAATCAGTCAGTCAGTTAGTCAGTCAGTCAGTCAGTCCAGTCAGTCAGTCCAATCAGTCAGTCAGTCCAATCAGTCAGTCCAATCAGTCAGTCCAATCAGTCAGTCAGTCCAGTCAGTGAGTCAGTCAGTCAGTCAGTCCAATCAGTCAGTCCAATCAGTCAGTCAGTCAGTCCAATCAGTCAGTCAGTCAGTCCAATCAGTCAGTCAGTTAGTCAGTAAGTCCAGTCAGTCAGTCAGTCAGTCCAATCAGTCAGTCAGTCAGTCAGTCAGTCAATCCAGTCAGTCAGTCAGTCCAATCAGTCAGTCAGTCAGTCAGTCCAATCAGTCAGTCAGTCCAATCAGTCAGTCAGTCAGTCAGTCAGTCCAATCAGTCAGTCAGTCAGTCAGTCAGTCAGTCAGTCCAATCAGTCAGTCAGTCAGTCAGTCCAATCAGTCAGTCAGTCAGTCAGTCCAATCAGTCAGTCAGTCCAGTCAGTCAGTCAGTGCAATCAGTCAGTCAGTCAGTGCAATCAGTCAGTCAGTCAGTCCAGTCAGTCAGTCAGTGCAATCAGTCAGTCAGTCAGTCCAGTCAGTCAGTCAGTCCAGTCAGTCAGTCAGTCAGTCCAATCAGTCAGTCAGTCAGTCCAGTCAGTCAGTGAGTCAGTCAGTCAGTCAGTCAGTCAGTCCAGTCAGTCAGTCAGTGCAATCAGTCAGTCAGTCCAGTCAGTCAGTCCAGTCAGTCAGTCCAATCAGTCAGTCAGTCAGTCCAGTCAGTCAGTCAGTGCAATCAGTCAGTCAGTCAGTCCAGTCAGTCAGTCAGTCAGTCAGTCAGTCCAATCAGTCAGTCAGTCAGTCCAGTCAGTCAGTGAGTCAGTCAGTCAGTCAGTCCAATCAGTCAGTCCAATCAGTCAGTCAGTCAGTGCAATCAGTCAGTGCAATCAGTCAGTCAGTCAGTCCAGTCAGTCCAGTCAGTCAGTCAGTGCAATCAGTCAGTCAGTCAGTCAGTCCAGTCAGTCAGTCAGTCAGTCCAATCAGTCAGTCAGTCAGTGCAATCAGTCAGTGCAATCAGTCAGTCAGTCAGTCAGTCCAGTCAGTCAGTCAGTCAGTCAGTCAGTCCAATCAGTCAGTCAGTCAGTGCAATCAGTCAGTGCAATCAGTCAGTCAGTCAGTCAGTCCAATCAGTCAGTCAGTCCAGTCAGTCAGTCAGTCAGTCCAATCAGTCAGTCAGTCAGTCAGTCCAGTCAGTCAGTCAGTCAGTCAGTCAGTCCAATCAGTCAGTCAGTCCAGTCAGTCAGTCAGTCAGTCAGTCCAATCAGTCAGTCAGTCAGTCCAATCAGTCAGTCAGTCAGTCAGTCAGTCCAGTCAGTCAGTCCAATCAGTCAGTCAGTCCAATCAGTCAGTCAGTCCAATCAGTCAGTCAGTCCAATCAGTCAGTCAGTCCAATCAGTCAGTCAGTCCAGTCAGTCAGTCCAATCAGTCAGTCAGTCAGTCAGTCCAATCAGTCAGTCAGTTAGTCAGTCAGTCAGTCAGTCCAGTCAGTCAGTCCAATCAGTCAGTCAGTCCAATCAGTCAGTCCAATCAGTCAGTCCAATCAGTCAGTCAGTCCAGTCAGTGAGTCAGTCAGTCAGTCAGTCCAATCAGTCAGTCCAATCAGTCAGTCAGTCAGTCCAATCAGTCAGTCAGTCAGTCCAATCAGTCAGTCAGTTAGTCAGTCAGTCAGTCAGTCCAGTCAGTCAGTCAGTCCAGTCAGTCAGTCAGTGCAGTCAGTCAGTCAGTGCAGTCAGTCAGTCAGTCCAATCAGTCAGTCAGTGCAATCAGTCAGTCAGTGCAATCAGTCAGTCAGTCAGTCCAGTCAGTCAGTCAGTGCAATCAGTCAGTCAGTCCAGTCAGTCAGTCAATGCAATCAGTCAGTCAGTCAGTCCAGTCAGTCAGTCAGTGCAGTCAGTCAGTCAGTCCAATCAGTCAGTCAGTCCAATCAGTCAGTCATTGCAATCAGTCAGTCAGTCCAGTCAGTCAGTCAGTGCAATCAGTCAGTCAGTCAGTCAGTCAGTCAGTGCAATCAGTCAGTCAGTCAGTCCAGTCAGTCAGTGCAATCAGTCAGTCAGTCAGTCCAGTCAGTCAGTCAGTGCAATCAGTCAGTCCAGTCCAGTCCAGTCAGTCAGTCAGTCAGTCAGTCAGTCAGTCAGTGCAATCAGTCAGTCAGTCAGTCCAGTCAGTCAGTCAGTGCAATCAGTCAGTCAGTCAGTCCAGTCAGTCAGTCAGTGCAATCAGTCAGTCAGTCAGTCAGTGCAATCAGTCAGTCCAGTCAGTCAGTCAGTGCAATCAGTCAGTCAGTCCAGTCAGTCAGTCAGTCCAGTCAGTCAGTCAGTCAGTCAGTCCAATCAGTCAGTCAGTCAGTCCAGTCAGTCAGTGAGTCAGTCAGTCAGTCAGTCCAGTCAGTCAGTCAGTGCAATCAGTCAGTCAGTCAGTCCAGTCAGTCAGTCAGTCCAGTCAGTCAGTCCAGTCAGTCAGTCCAATCAGTCAGTCAGTCAGTCCAGTCAGTCAGTCAGTGCAATCAGTCAGTCAGTCAGTCCAGTCAGTCAGTCAGTCAGTCAGTCAGTCAGTCCAATCAGTCAGTCAGTCAGTCCAGTCAGTCAGTGAGTCAGTCAGTCAGTCCAATCAGTCAGTCCAATCAGTCAGTCAGTCAGTGCAATCAGTCAGTGCAATCAGTCAGTCAGTCCAGTCAGTCAGTCAGTGCAATCAGTCAGTCAGTCAGTCAGTCCAGTCAGTCAGTCAGTCAGTCCAATCAGTCAGTCAGTCAGTGCAATCAGTCAGTGCAATCAGTCAGTCAGTCAGTCAGTCCAGTCAGTCAGTCAGTCAGTCAGTCAGTCAGTCCAATCAGTCAGTCAGTCAGTGCAATCAGTCAGTGCAATCAGTCAGTCAGTCAGTCAGTCCAATCAGTCAGTCAGTCCAGTCAGTCAGTCAATCAGTCCAATCAGTCAGTCAGTCAGTCAGTCCAGTCAGTCAGTCAGTCAGTCAGTGCAATCAGTCAGTCCAATCAGTCAGTCAGTCCAGTCAGTCAGTCAGTCAGTCAGTCAGTCAGTCCAATCAGTCAGTCAGTCAGTCAGTCAGTCAGTCCAATCAGTCAGTCAGTCAGTCAGTCAGTCCAGTCAGTCAGTCCAATCAGTCAGTCAGTCCAATCAGTCAGTCAGTCCAATCAGTCAGTCAGTCCAGTCAGTCAGTCCAATCAGTCAGTCAGTCAGTCCAATCAGTCAGTCAGTTAGTCAGTCAGTCAGTCAGTCCAGTCAGTCAGTCCAATCAGTCAGTCAGTCCAATCAGTCAGTCCAATCAGTCAGTCCAATCAGTCAGTCAGTCCAGTCAGTGAGTCAGTCAGTCAGTCAGTCCAATCAGTCAGTCCAATCAGTCAGTCAGTCAGTCCAATCAGTCAGTCAGTCAGTCCAATCAGTCAGTCAGTTAGTCAGTCAGTCCAGTCAGTCAGTCAGTCAGTCAGTCCAATCAGTCAGTCAGTCAGTCAGTCAATCCAGTCAGTCAGTCAGTCCAATCAGTCAGTCAGTCAGTCAGTCCAATCAGTCAGTCAGTCCAATCAGTCAGTCAGTCAGTCAGTCCAGTCAGTCAGTCCAATCAGTCAGTCAGTCAGTCAGTCCAATCAGTCAGTCAGTCAGTCAGTCCAATCAGTCAGTCAGTCAGTCAGTCCAATCAGTCAGTCAGTCCAGTCAGTGAGTCAGTCCAGTCAGTCAGTCCAATCAGTCAGTCAGTCCAATCAGTCAGTCAGTCCAGTCAGTCAGTCCAATCAGTCAGTCAGTCAGTCCAGTCAGTCAGTCCAATCAGTCAGTCAGTTAGTCAGTCAGTCAGTCAGTCCAGTCAGTCAGTCCAATCAGTCAGTCAGTCCAATCAGTCAGTCCAATCAGTCAGTCCAATCAGTCAGTCAGTCCAGTCAGTGAGTCAGTCAGTCAGTCCAATCAGTCAGTCCAATCAGTCAGTCGGTCAGTCCAATCAGTCAGTCAGTCAGTCCAATCAGTCAGTCAGTTAGTCAGTCAGTCAGTCAGTCAGTCAGTCAGTCAGTCAGTCCAGTCAGTCAGTCAGTCAGTCAGTCCAATCAGTCAGTCAGTCAGTCAGTCAATCCAGTCAGTCCAATCAGTCAGTCAGTCAGTCCAATCAGTCAGTCAGTCAGTCCAGTCAGTCAGTCAGTCCAGTCAGTCAGTCAGTCAGTCAATCCAGTCAGTCCAATCAGTCAGTCAGTCAGTCAGTCCAATCAGTCAGTCAGTCAGTCCAGTCAGTCAGTCAGTCAGTCAGTCAGTCCAGTCAGTCCAATCAGTCAGTCAGTCCAGTCAGTCAGTCAGTCAGTCAGTCCAATCAGTCAGTCAGTCAGTCAGTCAGTCAGTCCAATCAGTCAGTCAGTCAGTCAGTCCAATCAGTCAGTCAGTCAGTCAGTCAGTCCAATCAGTCAGTCAATCAGTCAGTCAGTCAGTCAGTCCAATCAGTCAGTCAGTCAGTCCAATCAGTCAGTCCAATCAGTCAGTCCAATCAGTCAGTCAGTCCAATCAGTCAGTCAGTCAGTCAGTCAGTCAGTCCAGTCAGTCAGTCAGTCCAATCAGTCAGTCAGTCCAGTCAGTCAGTCCAATCAGTCAGTCAGTCCAATCAGTCAGTCAGTCCAATCAGTCAGTCAGTCCAGTCAGTCCAATCAGTCAGTCAGTCCAATCAGTCAGTCAGTCCAATCAGTCAGTCAGTCAGTCAGTCCAATCAGTCAGTCAGTCCAATCAGTCAGTCCAATCAGTCAGTCAGTCCAATCAGTCAGTCCAATCAGTCAGTCAGTCAGTCAGTCAGTCAGTCAGTGCAATCAGTCAGTCCAATCAGTCAGTCCAATCAGTCAGTCCAATCAGTCAGTCAGTCAGTCAGTGCAATCAGTCAGTCCAATCAGTCAGTCAGTCAGTGCAATCAGTCAGTCCAATCAGTCAGTCAGTCAGTGCAATCAGTCAGTCAGTGCAATCAGTCAGTCAGTCAGTCAGTCCAATCAGTCAGTCCAATCAGTCAGTCCAATCAGTCAGTCAGTCAGTCAGTCAGTCAGTGCAATCAGTCAGTCAGTCAGTCAGTCAGTGCAATCAGTCAGTCCAATCAGTCAGTCAGTCAGTCAGTCCAATCAGTCAGCCAGTCAGTCAGTCAGTCAATCAGTCAGTCCAATCAGTCAGTCCAATCAGTCAGTCAGTCAGTCAGTCAGTCAGTCAGTCAGTGCAATCAGTCAGTTCAATCAGTCAGTCAGTGCAATCAGTCAGTCCAATCAGTCAGTCAGTCAGTGCAATCAGTCAGTGAGTCAGTCAGCCAGTCAGTCAGTCAGTCCAATCAGTCAGCCAGTCAGTCAGTCAGTCAGTCAGTCAGTTCAATCAGTCAGTCCAATCAGTCAGTCAGTCAGTCAGTCAGTCCAATCAGTCAGCCAGTCAGTCAGTCAGTCAGTTCAATCAGTCAGTCAGTCAGTGCAATCAGTCAGTCAGTGCAATCAGTCAGTCCAATCAGTCAGTCAGTCAGTGCAATCAGTCAGTCAGTCAGTCCAATCAGTCAGTCAGTCCAATCAGTCAGTCAGTCCAATCAGTCAGTCAGTCAGTTCAATCAGTCAGCCAGTCAGTCAGTGAGTCAGTCAGTCAGTCAGTCCAATCAGTCAGTCAGTCCAATCAGTCAGTCAGTCAGTTCAATCAGTCAGCCAGTCAGTCAGTCAGTCCAATCAGTCAGTCAGTCAGTCAGTCAGTCAGTCCAATCAGCCAGTCAGTCAGTCAGTCAGTCCAATTAGTCAGTCAGTCAGTCAGTCAGTTGGTCAGTCAGTCAGTCAGTCAGTGCAATCAGTCAGTCAGTCCAATCAGTCAGTCAGTCAGTCAGTCAGTCCAATCAGTGAGTCAGTCAGTCAGTCAGTCCAATCAGTCAGTCAGTCAGTCAGTCAGTCCAATCAGTCAGCCAGTCAGTCAGTCAATCAGTCAGCCAGTCAGTCAGTCAGTCAGTCCAATTAGTCAGTCAGTCAGTCAGTCAGTTGGTCAGTCAGTCAGTCAGTGCAATCAGTCAGTCAGTCCAATCAGTCAGTCAGTCAGTCAGTCACCTGGGTATTTTTTCATAATAAAAATAAGATTAAGCATTAAACCAATAGGTTCTGTCTTATTTGTTTAATAGAGGGCATTTTCATGATATCTTGATATAATACTAGTAAATAAAGCGGGAAGGCCAAAGTTACTCACATTTTTGGGGGAATGAATTAAGAGAGCCCATAATTTTTAGCAGGAGAAGCTATATTCTTTTTCAATAAAGGTATCTTATTTTGCACAGTCAGGCTCTAAAAAAACAAAACCAGGCAGTGTTTTAAAAACATGTTTTACTAAATGGTTAATGTGTATACATGATCAAGTAGATCATTTCCTACCTTAATAACTTCAAATTGCAGGTGATACATGTATGCAGGTTTTGCATTTTAAAAAAGCATACATTTTTTATGCCCCCACGACGACATGTCAGGGGGCATGATCAGTTACCGACGTTATTACCAGGGTGTATGGAAATTGTACCACCTGAAAGTACTTCTGTTCAGCCTGCGGATTTATCCCCGGCTTACAATTGCAAGTTGAAAAGCTTGAAAATAGGTTCTTTTGTCGTCAGAAAAAAGCTAATTGTGCAACGTCATCACAGTTGCGCACAAAATTTTGTACGTTTTTCATGCGGAAAATGCCCATTTTACCAGGTCGAGGATGGTACCTTAGGTATCAACCTCAGACTAAACGGGTTTTATTAGTTTTAATTCTGTTTTCCATTGTTTTTCGACAAATATAAAAGACAGAAATATTCCTTTGTGGAATAACATACACTGATTACTTGAGAACAAACAAAACGTACGCACAAACAATACACCCTGCAACGTTAGCAACAAAGCCGGGGGCATGGGATTTGTACCAGCAGGTAACCAACCAAAAGTCCGCATTTGTTACAAGCCGGGGATAATAAGTTTTACTCATGTCAATCTGTACCTACGTACCTACGTACATCTGTACCAATTTCCATCAAGATTTCCGTACATGAGAACAATTTGAAATTTAGCAGGGTGGTTCAGTATCACAAGTTGTATGTCCTAAGCAACTTTCTGACCTGTCTGACAACTACTGCCTGTTTGGGACTTCATTTAGCGGGGCATCTGTGTCCCATGGACACATTCTTCAATTTTTAATGTATGAAATTTGATTATAAATTTTTACTAGTTACATCCTTTGTCTAACGTTGAGTTATCTTCTCTTTGCAGATTGCACTAATTACCCAACATGGAGGAAACCAGTGAGGACGACAAAGTAATTTGAGAATTTTCCGAATTAACATTATTTTTAATTAGTTAATCATGAATAATCCAGCTATTCCAAATTTACCTGTCAAGGATTTAGGTTCGTTCGCCAGGGCGCACGTGCCCAGTGATGCAGATATTAAAGGTCAGTACCAGTAGTGGAACATGTAGCAAATATAATGTCACATGACCAATTTGAGCCATTGATTTGGTAATTAGTGCTTTTACATGTATTTGTTTGTTCAGAGCAGGGACAAACAATTTTTTAGTTACAGCTTGCAGCAGGTGTTGCCTACCCAGGTTTCTGGACCACGTAGACACAACCCTATAGATTTTTGGGGTTCTCCTTACTAACACAGGAAAAACTTGATTCATGTAACAACTAAGGTTAGAGGACATTTAACCTTGCCTAAAGCCCGAACTCACAACCACTTTGAGTGTTGACAGTGGGTTGCTTATAACTATTGGATCTTGAAAGATATCAACGTATCTGACATATAATTGATGTTACAGTTTAATTATATTTTTCAACCAGGAAATACAGCTGTTAAATCAATTGATTGCTAATACAAACTATGATGATTATACTGTTTTTACATGAACGTGGAGTCAGTTTTCCTACATGTATGTTTGCCAAACATTACCCAGGTCTGATACATTAAATATCAATGGAGATCTGGGTTACCAGCTACATGTAATTGTATGATCACATGGTCATCTGTGGTTCGGATACTAGCGCCTTAATTCTAAATGCACTTCCAAACTGTCCAAAAGGGCAGATACATGTAACTCATTTATCAGCATTATAATTATCAGTTAATTAAGAAAGGATAATGATGAGAAAGAAAACATACACAAATAATTTTGCAATTGTCATTTTAATGTTTCAGTTATTATACCTCCGCTTCAAAGAAAAGGGGGTTTACTGTTTAACCTTTGTCCGTTCTTTCATCTGTCCATCTGTCTGTCCATAACAAAAATTTCCATCGCAGTTTTGTAGACGACGAAAGCATGCAGAAGCCTGATATTCTGGATATTGCTTTATCCTATAGTACCATATAGTGTATTGCGATTTTATGCTCCTTGGCCATCTTCTTCCTGTTTACTGAATACTTTTTGGCAGGGGTATCACTAGTGAGCATTAGTTCACAGATACACTTAATTTGCTTCAAAACTGCCAAAGAATAATATGTTCTTCCATACGTTCTTGGGAAAGACCGGTTGATTTTTAATGAGCGATAGAAATTTGATGTCTTTTCACGAGTGGAGCGCAGCTGAAAGAGCCAAAAGACATAAAAATTTCTAACACGAGTGAAAGTTCACACTGGCTTTCCCAAAATCGCATGAAAGCTCCTATTTCTTTTGTAAACCAACATTTACATCGATCGCTATATCCTATACTCTCCATTGTTTTGGACTCCCATGTCTCTGACATCCAATTTTTTTTTTCATTTACGGAAGAAATCTGTTTGTTTCTACTATTAATCATAATTATACGACCCCAAGAGTATTACCATTGATTCATTCAGTGATAGTCATTGTCTTAATTTACATTTCAAAAATGATTTAAATTGTTAAAGGTTTCTCCAGATGGCAGATTTGGGATAACGCTTTGGAATTTTGATGATAATAGCTCTTTACATCTTTACTTTTTGGATTATATATATATATATATAAGTTTTGAGTGTGATTGATGAGTCTTGAGTAGTCGAAAGATGTGTATGGCTTAATTGACAAGAATTGCCAGCTTGACCTACCAAATGTGGCTGGTTTTCTCTGGGTACTCCGGCTTCCCACCTCATTTAAACTGGAAGCCATGATACATTTATAGCTGAAAAATTGCTGAAATTGGTGTAATGGTCTTGATTCTTTAAAATTTTCTAAAATCCCAAAACTATGACAATTCATGGAAACATAAGATTTTAGTGTAATGTTTTAGGAGCATACACTACGGCAGGTACTCTGGCTTCCTCCACCAATAAAAACTGGACGCCATGATATAGCTGAAAAATTGCTGAAAGTGGCGTTAAACACCATCAAACAAACAACAAACAATAGGAGCATTCAGCCTACATGTACATGTTATTTATTAGTTCATTGTTGTTAAGGGGCCTCGGAGGCCGAGTGTTTAATGTAGTTCATCTAATATTGATCACGTGGTCTGTCAACACTGAGGTTGCGGGTTTGAATCTCAAAGCAAAACCATTGTTGTTCTACTAAAAACTTAAAAACTACCATTATTTCATATTCTGTGTTAAACATGCTAATAGTAGTCACGTAACATGTTGGCAAGGTCCTTGAAAAGTCATGAGATTTTGAGAGCAAAAAGGTGTATGAACCCACTGAAACACATAAAATGCTAATATTCAGTCACAAAATACATAATATATATTTATAAGCATGTTGGTGCCAAGTCGTAAAAGTGCTAACTGTGTATACTTAAGTACCAATATAAATAGAGCGCACCTTCAGATAAATAGTAACATTACATTATCATCGACTTTGAACTGCAAAATATTTTTTGTGTATATAGTTGAGCTGACATGAAGGGTCATGATGTGGGATATTGTCATTGTTGTTCATCATATGTAAACTTTATATTCCAATCTTCGCAGAAAATTTTTCAGAGTGTTTTTTGGATATACCCGTAGTTTTTCTGCAAAATTTTGTGTGTTCTGATATGAAATTTAATATAACTACATGTAAATGAACAGACTTGTCAGGATATTGGGTTTGAACTCAATGCAGGCAGGGTGCACTCTTTAATCTTAATTGACAAGGATTGCCAGTTTTCAAGTGGGTTTTTTTTCTGAATACTCCATCTTTCTCCCCAAATAAAAATTAGACACCATCAAGCCATAGCTAAAAAATTGCTGAAAGTGACATTAAATGCCATTCAAACAAAACAAAACAAAGTATAACAGCTAGTACAAACTATGCCTACCATTTAATCACATCATAAAATAAAACATTACATTTATCGTGGACTTTTTACTGCTCATGTTCCTTGTGTTTGATCATTTATGCAGAATTTGAGAATTTTGCTGTCTTTCAATCATAAAATTCATGTATCTCATAAGCTGATTAATAGTTTTATTGATAAATGAATTTGAAGTAGACTTTTGAAGGATGCTTGCTCGTCATGCAGTTACAAAACATCAAGGTTCTTAAGTGGTTGTTAGATATAAGGTATTTGATACAAGAATGAAAAGAAGTAATAATGATATGTCAATTCCCTGTAATAACCAATTGAACATTTGGCAGAAAATGTTTATCTTATGTGATACCCTCCGAATGGATATGAGTGTCCTTCCGTCTGTCCGTCTGTCTGTCTGTTTAACTCTTGCTGTTTCCTATATATTTGTTATGAAAAGTTTTCTCTTTGTGTTTTAAATAAATTTCCTTTGATTGTTTTTAAGTTGTTTGTTATTGAAATATGAAAAGAAAATTATTATTACAATCACAGTTTACATTTTTTAACAAATAATGTGGCCAAAAGAAAAGGCCTTTTACATGCCCCGTAACCTTTGTAAGGAATTAGACCTTAAACACATAATGATTTTAATGGGACACTTTAAACTAGTAAGTCGGCAAAGGACAAATTTGTAGCTCATAAACCCTGCCATCTCACTTCTTGTCATAAAACTTAGACATTGGAGGGCTGTCCACTGTTAACAGGATGACAATGGAGGGCTCCCCTCTCTGGATGGGTGGACATTGGTGGGCTGCCCACTGTGAACAGATGAACTTTGAAGGGCTGTCCACTGTGAACAGGTAGACATTGGAGGTTTGTCCTCTGTGGACAAGTGAACATTAGGCTGTCCCTTGTGAGCAGGAAGACATTGGATGACTGTCCACTGTGAAGGGGTGTACATTAGTGGGCTGCCCACTGTGAACAGGTGGACATTGATTGGCTGCCTACTGTGGACAGGTGGACATTGGAGGGCTGCCCACTGTGGACAGGTGTACATTGGTTGGCTGCCCACTGTGGACAGGTGGACATTGGTTGGCTGCCCACTGTGGACAGGTGGACATTGATTGGCTGCCAACTGTGGACAGGTGGACATTGGAGGGCTGCCCACTGTGGACAGGTGTACATTGGTTGGCTGCCCACTGTGGACATTGGAGGGCTGCCCACTGTGGACAGGTGGACATAGGTTGGCTGCCCACTGTGGACAGGTGGACATTGGAGGGCTGCCCACTGTGGACAGGTGTACATTGGTTGGCTGCCCACTGTGGACAGGTGGACATTGGTTGGCTGCCCACTGTGGACAGGTGGACATTGGTTTGCTGCCCACTGTGGACAGGTGGACTTTGGTTGGCTGCCCACTGTGGACAGGTGGATATTGGTTGGCTGCCCACTGTAGACATTGGTGGGCTGCCCACTGTGGACAGGTGGAAATTGGTGGGCTGCCCACTGTGGACAGGTGGACATTGGTGGGCTGCCCACTGTGGACAGGTGGACATTGGTTGGCTGCCCACTGTGGACAGGTGGACATTGGTTGGCTGCCCACTGTGGACAGTTGGATATTGGAGGGCTCCCCTCGTTGGATGGGTGGACATTAGTTGGCTGCCCACTGTGGAAAGGTGGATATTGGTGGGCTGCCCACTGTGGACAGGTGGACATTGGTTGGCTGCCCACTGTGGACAGGTGGACATTGGTTGGCTGCCCACTGTGGACAGGTGGACATTGGTTGGCTGCCCACTGTGGACAAGTGGACATAGGTTGGCTGCCCACTGTGGACAGGTGGACATTGGTTGGCTGCCCACTGTGGACAGGTGGACATTGGTTTGCTGCCCACTGTGGACAGTTGGATATTGGAGGGCTCCCCTCTTTGGATGGGTGGACATTGGTGGGCTGCCCACTGTGGACAGTTGGATATTGGAGGGCTCCCCTCTTTGGATGGGTGGACATTGGTGGGCTGCCCACTGTGGACAGGTGGACATTGGTTGGCTGCCCACTGTGGACAGGTGGACATTGGTGGGCTGCCCACTGTGGACAGGTGGACATTGGTTGGCTGCCCACTGTGGACAGTTGGATATTGGAGGGCTCCCCTCTTTGGATGGGTGGACATTAGAGGGCTACCACTGTGAACAGGTGGACCTTTAGAAGGCTTTCCAGTGTGGACAGGTGGACATTGGAGGTGTCCAATTGGACAGGTGGACATCAGATAACTGTCCACTGAAGACAGGCACACATCGGATGGCTGGCCACTATATACAGGTGAAAAAAAGTAAAATCAACTTGAGCTACAGTGTAGTCACCATAGATATACAGTGCAGAACAGTTTTCTGTCCACCAGTTCAAGTGCTGAACTGTATTGTAGATCAAACTGTTTTTATTTCTTTGGCAACAGAATGCTAAATGAGGCTGAATTGATGTAAAAAATATTTTTTTTGATTTGTCAGCTGTTTTCAAGTGGTTTGGGCCTTATTGCTTGAGGGGTTTGCTTGAAGGGTTGCAAGTTTTCTTTGTAAAAGGTTGGGTTTCCACCTGATATTCCGGATTCCTTCCCCAAATAAAAACTGGAAGCCATGAATGATACAAAAGAAAAATTGCTGAAAGTGGCATCAAATTAAACCAAATTCAAGTAATAATTTTGTTGTGCAGTATGGGTACTCTTAAATGAATTCAGGTTTATAATATTTATACCCCCCGCTTGAAAAGCGGGGGGTATATAGTGTTCATGGTGTCCGTCCGTCCGTCCGTCCGTCCGTCCGTCCGTCCGTTACACTTTCTATTATTTGCAACTCCTCCTACACCACTGAAAGGAATTTGATGAAACTTACACAGAATCTTTGTCTCATAGTGCCATTGTGCAGGAGATATTTAACATTTTGATCGGAATGATATTTGGGGTTTCCCATAGAAAAACATGGACTTTGTCATTGACCTAAGGGGGTCCCTATCTCTTATGTGCAACTCCTCCTACACCACTGAATGGAATTTAAAGAAACTTACACAGCATCCTTGTCACATAGTGCCATTGTGCAGGAGATATTAAACATTTTGATCGGATCGATATTTGGGGTTTCCCATAGAAAAACATGGACATTGTCATTGACCTAAGGGGGTCCTCATGTCTTATGTGCAACTCCTCCTACACCACTGAATGGAATTTGTTGAAACTTACACAGAATCCTTGTCACATAGTGCCATTGTGCAGGAGATATTTATTATTTTGATCGGAATGATATTTGGGGTTTCCCATAGAACAACATGGACTGTCATTGACAAAAGGGGATACCCATTTCTTATGTGCGACTCCTCCTACACCACTAAATGGAATTTGATGAAACTTACACAGAATGTTGTCACATATTGCCACTGTGCACTAGATATATAACATTTCGATTGGAATGATATTTGGGGTTTCCCATAGAAAAACATGGACTTTGTCATGGACATAAGGGATACCCATCTCTTATGTGCAACTCATTCCTACACCACTGAATGGAATTTGTTGAAACTTACACAGAATCCATGTCACATAGTGCCATTGTGCAGGAGATATTTAACATTTTGATCGGAATGATATTTGGGGTTTCCCATAGAAAAACATGGAGTTTGTAATGGACATAATGGGATACCCATCTTTTATTTACAATTCCTCCTACACCACTGAATGGAATTTGTTGAAACTTATACAGAATCTTGGTCACATATTGCCATTGTGCATTGGATATTAAACATTTTTATCAGAATATTATTGGAGGTTTGCCATAGAAAAACATGGACTTTGTCATTGACATAGGGGATGCCATTCTTTGGGGGATTGGGGAGGGTTACATGTATTATCTGCAATTCCGCCTTCACGTTTAACTAGATAAAGTTTCAATTTCATAATTAAGAACACCTGAATTTTCAAAGTAATTGTGAAGCGGGGGGTATCAATGGTGAGCATTGCTCACAGGTGTTTTTACTCTAGTTTTATTTTACTTTGACAGATCATAGATCACAAGAGACAGTATATATTGGTCTGCAGTTACCTAAACATCATCATGGAATGCGCCGTAGACGTCATCATAGGAAGAAGCGTTCGGAAGCTGAGAAATTGCAGTTGCAAGAAGTGTCAAATTGTAAATATATTCTGCTTTTGATGAATAAAACAAATATGTTTAAAATTTGTTAAAATGGTAGATATTCCAGTCGGCAGGAAACCTGTCAATTTTTGAAAACATAGATTTATTATCATTTAAGGTTTTGTTTTGTTATACTGCCACTTGAAAATTGGGATATATAGTAATTAAAGGGTGAAGTCTATCTATTATCTGCAATTCCTTCAACACAACTGTATAGAGTTTAAGGTGTCTGGCCCATAATTGATGTTTATAGCATTTAATTTTTTTTTTTTTTTCGACCAAGAATTACAGCTTTATTAAATCAATGTATTGCTAATTGATGATGCAAATTTTAGATTTATTGTTTCTATTGAACTCGGATATCATTAAGGGGAGATAATTGGCAATTATCTCCCCTTAATGATATCCGAGTTCAATAGAAACAATAAATCTAAAATTTGCATCATATTAATTGGACTTGAAAGCAAAGCAAGGGGTATCTCTTTGCTCACATGCTCACAGTCCACATTTGTTGAACCTGTGGGCACACAATTTTTACTTCATTTAAGCTAAAGGGCCTTGGTGGCTGAGTGGTTAAGGTAGTTCGTCTACTATTTATCACGTGGTCTATCAACACTGATATTGCAGGTTCGATTCTCACTGGGGCAGAGTATACTCGAATCCAATCTTAATTGACAACAATTGCAGTTTTTCCTACCCCAGGTTAGGTTTTCTCCGTGTACTCTGGCTTCCTCCCCCAATAAAAACTGGACGCCATGATAAAGCTGAAAACTGCTGAAAATGGCATTAAACACCATTTAAAGCAATCAAACAATCATTAGCAAAATATTGAGAGACAAGAATTGTGTGCCTTCTATATTCAACATCTACAAATTAGTCTTAAGTAGAGCCCAGACACTTATAGTAAGTGTTGACGTAGGGTGTAGAGTGTTTTTTGTACTACAAATAAAAACTGCTTACCACGTATGGTTCAGCTTATGCTCCTTTTGTAGATCAAGAAGGGAACTTTTTGAAATCAATAATTATTTCCTCGAGATATTCAGCGTTTTGAAATATGGCAGTTTTTAAATTTTGAAGGGGGGATTTTCCATACTAAAATTTGACCTTAATTAGAACGAAAGTGTACTTTAGGAACAATCAATTGTTGTCTACTCGAAATCCTTCGGGTGATGTGGTCTGCAGTTAAGGAGGGAAAATCCTCATGGTTTGTCCGAATACCATTGAACGTCACAAAAAGCAGACGAACATTTGTAAACATAGTAAGGTCCCTTTAGAAACAAAAATGGGTGACTTATTATGTAAAATTCCCGTAGCAAAAGTCAAGGACGATTTGTAACAAATTAACAAGGGAGGCATATTATAAAACATGGACAGCTTATCGTATCTACATTTTTTCTACTGAATTTTCGTAATAAAAAGGTAAATATAAAATATGAAAACATGCTAGCAAACGAATTTTTCCCAGGGGGGTTGGCATTTAGTATAGTGGCCCATGCCCTTAGTCATCAGTCTGGCCCATAACTTTTTTGTCTTTTGAGGTTGGCTTTTGATAAAAAATTTGGCATGTGTGTAGATAATATAAAGGCAATGTGTCACATACCATGGTTGATGATCTTTGACCTTGAATCTTGAACTCAAGGTCAGCAGGGGCTACAGATATGGATACCATCTCACTGAAATTTTCCTGCCAAACGTTGTGTTTACACCGGTATTGCTATGTCTTCCCTAATAAAAACTGGGTGCCTTCATATTCAGAAATTGATATAAGTTTTCTCATAAACAACCCTGCATTATTTAGACTGTTTACGTTTCTTTTATGTGTATCTTCAGCGACACCGCCGCGATTGAGGATACAGTTCCTTCTTGGAGAAGATGAGGATGATGATCATATGTCACATGACTTGTTTTGTGAGATGGAGGAGCTAATAACCATTGATGGGAAAGAACAACAATGGAAGGAAACTGCAAGGTACCTGTTAGGGTCCCGCCACTTTGTGTCCGTGCTTTAACTTTTTAATCCTTTGAGGTCAGCTTTTGATATTCGGTATGTGAGTAGATAATATCAAGGTGATGTGTCACATACAATGGTTGATGACCTTTGACCTAGACCTCAAGGTTGGCAGGGCCCACAGAGATGGATGCCATCTTACTGATGTCTATTTAGGAATTACTTTATACATGTAGGCATTGCGTACAATGTACACAAGTGACATAGCTAGGGTCTAATGATGTGGGAGCCTTTTTCTTGACAAAAGGTTTTTGTCCAAAGTAGTGGTGAACGGGCCAAATCCTCCCAGTGGCTCCAGAGACCTAGCATTTGCAACATGATAAAACTTTTCTGAACAAGAACAAATACAAATCTTTCTCTGTTTTTTTTTTTTGTTGACAAAAATATGTGGAAGTCCTGGCTTTCCAGCTTCTGCCTGGTTATGCCCCTGCACATTGATGAATTTAAGACACTCAGTCTTACAAGAAGTCATTTAAATAAATCAACTGGAACAAAAACCCTGAATGAATAAGGGTATAAGTAGAGTGGAATTGTGGAAGCCTTTTTCTCGACGGGGATGTGTATGGGGCAAATCCCTGAAGAGCTCCTGGGACCTATCATTTTTGACATGTAATTACAAATCTTTCTGAATAAAAGATTTCTCTCTAGGGTTTATATTCAACATGATGTGGAAGGCAAATGTTCTCACAACAACTCATTTACATAATTAAACTAGAAAAAATAACCTAAATGATTAAGCAGTTTAAGTAGAGTGGAGTCTCCACTGGTGGTTTGGGGCAGCCTCATGTCCCCAGAAGCTGCAGAGACCTAGCACTATAGATTATCTATAAATGAAAGGGTTTGAGTTTTGCCTTTTCCACATGTCCACAGTGAATTGGGCACAAGGGGGGAACTCTCCATTGAATAGTTGCACTGTTTCTTCAGCTTTATCATGAACATGCAAGTATTATCCATAGAAAAAAGGCCAACAAGCATATATGTTGTGTTTTTACAAAATAAGAGATAAAAATTAAGTTGATTATGGACTGCCCACTGTGATTTGGTAGATATTGCAAAATCCCCAGGGTCTGTAGTGCAGCAGAACAACTATTTAAAGCTGTATAAAGTCGAACGAATAAAATTAATCAGAAAAGAAAATAGATGGACTAATAGTAAAGATATTCAATGTCCTTTAAAACTTGTGTTATTTTTATCAGGTGGATAAAATTTGAGGAAGATGTAGAGGAGGGAGGAGAGCGGTGGTCGAAGCCACACGTAGCCACGTTGTCCTTACACTCATTGTTTGAGCTGAGGTGTGGCTTACTGAATGGTACTGTTATGTTAGATTGTGATGCTGCCAGTGTATCATGTGTCTTTGGTAAGTAATTATCTCCCTTATGAATGGTACTGTTATGTTAGATTGTGATGCTGCCAGTGTATCATGTGTCTTTGGTAAGTGGTAAGTAATTATCTCCCTTATGAATGGTACTGTTATGTTAGATTGTGATGCTGCCAGTGTATCATGTGTCTTTGGTAAGTAATTATCTCCCCTTAGTGCTACAATGGGATACAATTCAGTGCAGTTTCAACAAATAATTTTTATGGTCTGTTTGATTTTTAATATGCTAGAGATGTATTATGTTTTGATTTTAGTTTTGTCAGCAGATGGATTAATTTGCTCAATTCTCAATTATCAAAAGAAATTTTCAATCACTTTATTTATCAAAATGTGTTTTAATATGTATCAATTTTATAATCATCTAATAATTATGTTTATATGTTGAGTAGTTAATGACAATTTATTGGAAGGTCTTGTATAGTCTTCAAGCGGACCATTATATATTTTAGACATGTATAAGAGTCAGTACATGTATTCTATTATTGATCATCATGTGCCTCAACAATAAGGTTGTCTGTTAGAGTCTCATTGTGGGCAGGGTGCACTCAACTCTTAATTAACAAGGATTTCCAGTTTTCATTTTGAAGTTCAGGGGTTCTCTCCAAGTACTTCAGATTCCTACCTCAATACAAAACTGGAGTCCACCATGTAGCTAAAAAAATTGCTGAAATTTGTGTTAAACACAATTCAAACAAACAAACACACACACACACACACACACACACTATTTTTCATATACAATATACCTTGTAAAATGTTATCTTGTATTGGCCTAAAATTATAGTAGTTTCTTTTGATTTCAAAGATCAATGCTCTTTGTTTGTTATGAAATATATGTTTGTTAAATTAAATCATGTGATACGATAAATCATGTGATACGATACACTGTAAATCATGTGATACGATAAATCATGTGATACGATAAATCATGTGATGGGATACATCTAACATACCAGATGTTCCTTGTTACATAAAAAGGGTACAATTATTTACTATTCTGTATACTATGCCCTGATTACTATATATAAACATTTATGTACAGATATGCTAGTCGACAACCTAATTGCTTCGAAACAACTGGAAGAAGATTTAAAAGATAAAGTCCTGGATACGTTATATTTACGCCATCATCATCAATATCAAAAAAAGCACGAAGACAGCAGTAGCAGCCGATTCCATTTACCAATTATACGGTCCTTGGCTGATATAGGAAAGAAGTTCTCTGCCCCCAGTAATCTTCACAATAATGGTAAATTGTTCTTAATTCTTACATAGGGGTGTAATGATACGATTTCCTGATGATCCGATACGAATCCTAATTCTTATGTAGTGGTGTAATGATACGATTTCCTGATGATCCGATACGAATCCTAATTCTTATGTAGGGGTGTAATGATACAATTTCATGATGATCCGATACGAATCCTAATTCTTATGTAGTGGTGTAATGATACGATTTCCTGATGATCCGATACGAATCCTAATTCTTATGTAGGGGTGTAATGATACGATTTCATGATGATCCGATACGAATCCTTATTCTTATGTAGGGGTGTAATGATACAATTTCCTGATGATCCGATATGAATCCTAATTCTTATGTAGTGGTGTAATGATACGATTTCCTGATGATCCGATACGAATCCTAATTCTTAAGTAGGGGTGTAATGATACGATTTCCTGATTAACCGATACCAATCCTAATTCTTATGTAGGGGTATAATGATGCCATTTCCCGATGATCATCCTAATTCTTACCCAATGATCAGATGGGCTCACAATACATATGAATATTGTTCTTATAATAATGAATGAAAATCATTTTTGTTTATGATATCAGCATCTTTGTACCCCCGATTTGAATAAAAGGGGGTATACTGTTTTACCCTTGTCTATGTGTCATCTGTAACAAAAATTTCTGTCACAGTCATCTAAGCAACAGGATCCAGAAGCCTGATATTTTGAATATTGCTTTATCCTATAGACCATATGGTGTGTAGCGATTTTATGCTTCTTATTTATCTTTTTCCGAATACTTAGATTTGGTTTCACATAGTTGTGAAAGAGTGGGTATCTCTAGTAAACATTAGCTCTCAGTCCACACTTGATTATTACATATCTAAGCCAACTCTTTTTAATTTCTTGAAAAGGGAAGTGCTTTCCCACGGCAGACTTAAAATCTTCCAGTGGAGTAATCAGCTTTGATATCATTACCCTTTATTTTTATAAACTTCCAGTTACGGGTAGAGAAGAATCACATCGGAAACTTGATATCGGTTCGGATATTGATTTCTGGATCTTACATCAGACTATAGTGATGCACCAATTCACGGATGTTACTTCCCTAGTCTTACGTTAACACATAAGAAGTGCGAGTACAGGAAATAGTATTTGTTCACTCTTTAATCATACATTTAAAAACTAGAAAAACTCTGCAATCTTTACTAATTAATACCCACAATGACACTATCTGACAAAGATTCTGTGAAGGTTTCATCAAATTCCATTCAGTAGTGTAGGTGGAGTTGTGGATAAGAGATGGGTACCCCTTATATCAATGACAAAGTCCATGTTTTTTAATGGGATGCCCCAAATATCCATCTGATCAAAATATTAAATATCAGGTGCACACTTCCAGAACTTCCTCTCAATTTTCAAAGTCTTGTCTTCTTGTCTTGTCAGGCGGGTATAATTAAATTTCCTCTGGTACACTTGTCAATGCATTTAACCCCCTCACCTGTTTTAACCTAATGCATTTTTATGCCATTATTGTGGCATTAGTTACCACACACATTTTTTGTACAGAATAGCCAATGTATCTCAGAACCTTTTTTAGGAACAAATTTTTACTCTTAAATTCATGACTGATATTCAGTGCAGTATTCTGGTATTTAAAAAATTCTTGGTTTTTTTTTAGCTGTCATGTCAAATGCCAGAACTGCGCCAAATTTTAGACAAATGCAGAAAATAGAATCATCGTCTGTTTCCCTCGCCAACAGTGAAGGAGTAGAAGATTCAGATACACAAGCTTCCTCAGGAAAGGTAAATTACACATTTTAATTATTTTCAATGTAATTCAGACATGATTTTTATTTATATACATTGTACCCGCATTTGTAAGTTCTTTTTAACTCAACAATCTCCTTCCTTGTTTATGTTTAGCATAGTCGATATCATGTGACATTGTTCAAATTTGTCATTTCCTCATTATTGGTCATGAGCTTGTTTCGCTTTCGCTAAAATTTTGCATAATGAAAATTGCATGTCCTAGCATTCGTATTGGCAGACCTTCAACTTTTGTAATCAGAGGGTCCAGGAACTTTCCATCACAGACTCTAACTTGAAACCCTAATATATAATGGCTGTACACAACAACACTTGCTCCAACCTACGAACAACTTAAAATTTATTTTACTTATGATATATTCGATGTTTATTGTAACCCCTTGTTATTAGAATCTACATCTTTTATATTTGTAGTTGAGTTCAAAGGTGGGTAGACATCGCTATGGTAACGTGTAGTGTCCACTCTTTATCACATTCATAATTAGTTTTTTCTTTACTATGCTTTGACTGAAATATGGTCCTTCTTTTTATTAATGGTCTCTCTGTGGCCGAGTGGTTAAGGTAGTTCGTCTACTATTGATCATATGGTCTGTCGACACTGACATTGGGGGTTTGGGTCTCACTTCGGGCAAGGGGCACTTGAGGTCAGGGGTTTTCTCCGGGTACTCTGCCTTCCTTCCCAATAAAAAATGGACGCCATTATATAAGTGAAAAATTGCTAAAAGTGGCGTTAAGCACTATTTAAACAAACAAACAAATTAAGCAGAAAATGTCTGGTGGAACATTTTTTTTTATTCCTGAGTGAATGTCAGTCATGCATGAGTGAAAGTCTGAAAGAAATTTTCTACACATTGAAAATCTGTGTGTAGTCAGATTTATTTAAATACGTACAGCTAATAATTGCCCCGCCATTTTTTGGCGGACGCCCTATAGTGATCAGTCTGTCCATCCGTCAGTCCTTCCGTCTGTCCAAAACTAATCATGTCCGGGCTGTAACTTTTTTATCTTTTGAGGTAGGCTTTTGATATTTGGAATGTGGGTAGATAATATCAAGGTGATGTTTGGCATAGCATGGTTGATCACCTTTGACCTTGAACTTTGACCTTAAGGTCACATTATTGCATTCTGCATGAAAATTTCATGTCCGTGCTGTAACTTTTTTTATCTTTCAAGGTAGGCTTTTGATATTTTGGAATGTGGGTAGTTAATATCAAGGCGATGTGTCGCATACCATGGTTGCTGACCTTTGACCTTGAACTTTGACCTTAGGTCACATTATTGCTTTCTGCATGACAAATTCATGTCCATGCTGTAACTTTTTTATCTTTCTAGGTAGGCTTTTGATATTTGGAATGTGGGTAGATAATACCTAGGCGATGTGTCGCATACCATGGTTGCTGACCTTTGACCTTAGGTCACATTATTGCTTTCTGAATGACAAATTCATGTCCGTGCTGTAACTTTTTTATTTTTCAGGATAGGCTTTTGATATTTGGAATGTAGGTAGATGATATCAAAGTGATATGTCGCATACCATGGTTGTTGACCTTTGACCTTAGGTCACATTATTGCTTTCTGCATGACAATTTCATGTCCATGTTATAACTTTTTTATCTTTCAAGGTGACTTTTGATATTTGGAATGTGGGTAGATAATATCAAGGTGATGTGTGGCATAGCATGGTTGATCACCTTTGACCTTGAACTTTGACCTTAAGGTCACATTATTGCTTTCTGCATGACAATTTCATGTCCATGCTGTAACTTTTTTATCTTTCAAGGTAGGCTTTTGATATTTGGAATGTGGGTAGATAATATCAAGGCGATGTGTCGCATGCCATGGTTGATGACCCTTGACCTTGGCTTTAAGGTCCGCAGGGCCCACAAAGATGGGTACCATCTCACTGATATCTAGTTAATACATTTAACTTAAATTTTCCTGCTTCATTGCAATTGATTATATTTAAAAAATATTTTATACAATTAAACATGTCATTATTTTTGGTGGGTAGAATAAGCCTGTGTTTCAAGTACACATGTTTTTGGATACATTTATTTGTGTTTTATTTATTAGCTGTGTAGTAAACAACCCGCATTAAGAAGCCAAGCCTCAGTTTGGACTTTAGCAAAGATTCCTGCCTAATCAAGGTTTTCTTGGTCTTGATGAAAGTTTACAAGGGAGTTCATGTGAAACTTTTTCTGAAAGTCCTCCCATTCTGCCAAAATGTTGGTCTTTAAACCAGGTGGTCTAATTGTAAACCCACCTCATTCAATCGAGGACCACAAAAGGAAAGCATAGTAAAGTAAAAACACTCACCTTCATCACATCTATTAGATATAATAACATTTTCTGTCTCTAACACTATGTTGTTAAACATTAGAGTAATAGCCAACTTTGTAGCATTTACGTAAGATTATTTATTACACGAGAATGGTCTGTCCTCTATTTAACATCTTGTTAGAATGGTCGTCCTATCTGTAACATCATGTGAGAATGGTCTTTCCTCTCTGTAACGTTACACGAGAATGGCCCGGCATTCATGTTACATTACATGAGAATGGCCCGGCATTTATGTTACATTACACGAGACTGGTCCATCTTTACATGAGAATGGTCCACGATTTATGTTACATTACATGATCATGGTCCAACCGGTCTGTAACATTACATGAGAATGGTCCATCTGTTACTTGAGAAATGTCCATCCTTTCTGAAATATTACTTGACAATGGTCCATCTGTTACATGAGAATGGTCCAGCATTTATGTTACATTACATGAGAATGGTCCATCCTGTCTAACATTACATGAGAATGGTCCATCTGCTACTTGAGAATGGTCCATCCTTTCTATTGCATTATATGGTAATGGTCCATATGTTACATGAGAATGATCCATCCTTTCTGTTACATAAAATGAAAATGATTTCCTTTCTCATACTTCACATGAGAATGTTTCATCCTTTCTGTTATTATACATGAGAATGATCTGTCCTTTCTGTAACATTGCATGAGAATTGTCCATTTTTCTGTAACATTATATAACAATGGTTCATCCTTTCTGTAACGCTATAAGAGAATAGTCCATTCTTTTTGTAATGTTACAAGGGAGTAGTCCATTTTTTCTGTAACGTTAGATGAGTATGGTCAACCTATCGGTATTATTTTATGAGAATGCTCCATTCTTATTGTAAATTACATGAGAATAGTCTATAGTTTCTGTTACATGAGAATGAACTGTCATATCTGTTACATTATATGCGATTGGTCCTCTATTGTTGTTACGTTGCATTATATAGTCTATCCTTGTACTATTTTGAAATGGGCAAAGTCTAACATATTAAAGTTTTATTAAAAGCAACGTTCGTTAATGTCTTACAAGGTCCGTCATTTATAACATTTATGTGACAGAGGTCTATCCATTTTGTAACTTGAGTGGATGTCAAACATTAAAAGCTTCTTTGAGCATAAACATTTATGAATGTCTTACATGAGAGTAGTCCATCTTTTTTTAAATGATGACATCAGATGTTTTACATGAGAAACTTCTATCCTTCTGGTAATATTGACATAAGTTGATGTCTTTCATGAGAATAGTCCATCCATCTTGTAATGATGACATCAGATGTTTTAAATGAGAAAGTTCTATCGTTCTTATAATATTGACATAAGTTGATGTCTTTCATGAGTATAGTCCATCCATCTTGAAATGCTGACATCAGATGTTATACATGAAAAAGTTCTATCCTTCTTTAAATATTGACATAAGTTGATGTCTTTCATGAGTATAGACAACAATCCATTGTTCCTCAAGTAAACTTCCATTCTAATTAAGGTCAAATTTTAGTACCATATTTCAAAACGATGAATATCTAGAGGAAATAATTGTTGATTTCAAAAAGTACCTTTCTTGATCTACAAAAGGAGCATTTTCATTTGTCACACAAAAAACCCTCTCCAAAATAGGCTCACTTGTAGTATAAGTGAGAATGGAAATGTAAAATTGTCATTAAAACCTTAATTCTAATGCAATTCTTGATGTAACGTCATTTTTGATTGGACAGCGTGAATAATTTCATGGCATCAATTCCACAATTGATGCCATCAGAAATTGACGTAAGCGCAGACGTTATTTCCGGTAAATAAAAAATCCCATTTTAATCATTTAATTTAGTATATTATTGTCGTAGAATTAGAATTAGAATGAAGATAACAGTAATGTATTTGAAGATTTGCTGGCATCAATTGGTGATTTGATGGTCGGAAATATCCGTTATGATTTTCCTAAGTATAAGACATATTTTTGGAAGATTAAGACTCATAATTTTACTAAGATTAAAACTTGATTTTCTTATGATTAAACGCCTGATTTTTTCCTAAGATTAATACATGATTTTCTTTAGATTAAGACACATGATTATCCTAACATTAAGACACATAACTATTCTTATAAAACATTGTCTGAGACTTGTCTGAGGATGGAAAATTTTTCTTATATAAGGACAAATGTTTCTAAGATTAAAGGCAAGAGATCATTCCAGAATTAAGACACAGATGATTTTCTAAGATTTAACACAGATTAAAGATTTTATCAGTAAACAATCACTTTATTATGTTGTTTTCTATCAACACAAAGACTTCTGTCTACTTTTCTGGACCAGAAATCACATCAGGCTTTAAATGGTCATGCTTATATTAATAAATTTTATGTTAGAATCATTTTGATTGGTGTTTAATAGAAGCATTTTAATTGGTTAAAATTCCATAGGAGGAAAATGCAAGCTTACAAAGCAGCAGTTCTCACAGTATCCCTCATAGTGAGGTAAGAGGCATGTTCTATGACGCCTTGCTTACTGTTGTCATGGAAACATAGTCCTAAATTTTTAGACCTGCAGCGCATGATTCATGACAGAAACCTTGCTTACTGTTGTTTAATTAAATGCCTTAACAATAAGGGCAGTCATTTACTAGCAGACATTTTTTAGCTCACCTGGACCGAAGGTCCATGTGAGCTATTGCTATCACTTGGCGTCCGTCGTCCGTCGTAAACTTTTTCAAAAATCTTCTCCTCTGAAACCACTGGGCCAATTTTTTTCAAACTTGGCCACAATCATCCTTAGGGTTCCTAGTTTCAAGTTTGTACCCAGGGTGTTGATCAACAGACAAATATGGCCGCTGTTACTAAAAATAGAACATGGGGGTCAACACAGGTTTTTGATCATTATCTAAAAAACTATAATAGCTATAGAGAAAACCGTTACTTCAAATTGATCAGCACATTAAGGTCTACAATAGTTGCTATTAGTGCGAAGTTGTGTATTGGCTTCTTGTAGGAGTTATTGCCCTTTTTGACGATTTTTGACAAAATTTTTGGTATTTACAATATAACCTGAAAAATATACGAGGTAGAGTGAAACTGTAAATGGCAAAAATGATCAGCAATAAAAGCCCTACAATTCACTTGATTGGTCTGAAATTGTCAGATGACTCTTTATATGAGTTATTGCCCTTAAATGGTAATTTTTTATGAAATTTTCCGTTTTTGTCGTGTAACTTTAAAACTATAACAGCTAGAGTAAAACTGTAAATAGCAAAAATGATCAACAATACAAGCCCTACAATTCACTGTATTAGTCTGAAATTGTCAGATGACTCCTTATAGGAGTTATTGCCCTTAAATGGCAATTTTTTCTGAAATTTTCCGTTTTTGTCCTGTAACTTGAAAACTATAGCAGCTAGATTGAAACTGTAAATTGCACAAATGATCAGCAATAAAGACCCTACAATTCACTTGATTGGTCTGAAATTGTCAGATGACTCCTTATATGAGTTATTGCCCTTAAATGGTAATTTTTTATGAAATTTTCCGTTTTTGTCCTGTAACTTTAAAACTATAACAGCTAGAGTAAAACTGTAAATAGCAAAAATGATCAACAATACAAGCCCTACAATTCACTGTATTAGTCTGAAATTGTCAGATGACTCCTTATAGGAGTTATTGCCCTTAAATTGCAATTTTTTATGAAATTTTCCGTTTTTGTCCTGTAACTTAAAAACCATAGCAGCTAGAGTGAAATAATAAATTGCAAAAATGATCAGCAAAAAAGCCCTACAATTCATTTAATTGGTCTGAAATTGTCAGATGACTCCTTATAGGGGTTATTGCCCTTAAATGACAATTTTGTTAAGAAATTTTCCATTTTTGTCCTGTAACTTGAAAACTATAGTAGCTAGATTAAAACTGTAAATTGCACAAATGATCAGCAATAGAAGCCCTACAAATGATTGCTTAGTCCAAAAATTGCAAGATGACTCTTTATAGGAGTTATTGCCCTTTCATTATGAATTTGGACATATGAACAGTTTTTTAATTATAAATTAGTCTATAACACACCTATTAGTAGAGTAAAACTGTAAATTTCTAAAGTACCCTAAAGGACAATGCCTAAAAACCATTTAATTTTCAGAAATTGTGGATGGCACCTTATAGGAGTTATTGTATTTAACAAATTTTTTGAAGAAATGTTTAGTTTTTGCATAGTAACTTAAAAGCTATAACAACTAGACTGAAACTGTTAATTTCAAAAATTTTAATATAGTTTAAGTCATTTGGATTCCAGGTGAGCGATTACAGGCTCCTGGGAGCCTCTAGTTTTTTGTTGTAGAAACATAATGAGAAAAATTGTCTCCCCTTTCAATAAGTTAAGGAAATTAAACAAAGGGAGATAATTTGAAAGAAACGAATCTTCTTTCCACTTTCAATACCTGATAAATGGAGATAATTAACCAATTTATCTCATTACAATACTGTTGTTTTTTGTTTTTCTTAGAAAATTATTATGGTAGAATGTATGTCACTTAGCTTTCCATGATTTGTAGAAAATTTTATTTTTAATGAGATTTTGGACATAAATATTCGGAAGAAATTTATGTTGTTGATCATTATTGGCAGAACCATTGCAGCTTCCATAGACATATGTATGGCTAACATTTTTACTGTAAAAATTAATATTTGGTGAATGTCGTATATATGCATGAAAATTACTTATGTGCAAACAGTTTTGTGATAAATAATAATTTCGTCTGCATTGTGATATTAGAAAATTATCCCACACAAAAAGTTTTGATCAGTAAACCATCAAAATTTGTTGTAAGTATGTTAAAGATTTACTACAAGATTTAGCAATTTTTGGCCGGATTTCACTGAGTAAAAATCGGGGTATTAAAATTGTGAATGTTGGGCCCGGAAAATTTTTTTCGGAACAGTTTTCTCAGCAACTACTAATCACACTCTCTTGAAATTTTATATACAGCATCAGCATGGCCTCCCATAATCTGGGATACGATTTCAGGTCTGTTGCTTACCTACTTCCTGTTTAACGAAATCCGGCCATTTCTGTCTTTGATTGATTTTTTTATCTTTATCATAAGGGTTCACTTTTTATTGGGGGAGGGGGGCAGAGTACCTGTTGAAACCCCAATATTGACTGGAAAGCTGGCAATCTTTGTCAGTTAGGGTTGAAATTGGGTACAACTGTAATCTGCCTCTCAGCATGCAGTTAATACTTCAGACTAAATTTAATAACAGCCATTTGACAGAGGAAGCCCCAAGTAACTAAAATAACCCTCCCCAAGAAACTATGTTTTGTACATTATTCAAACCATTTAACATTGACTGAAGTTGGGTAAGAAGGTCAAAGTCACAGTAAAATATTAGGTGGGTAAGAAGCCTATTGATTCTGGAGGAATTCTGTCCAAGGTCAAAGTCACAGTAAAATATTAGGTGGGTAAGATTAGCCTATTGATTCTGGAGAAATTCTGTCGAAGGTCAAAGTGCCAGTAAAATATTAGGTGGGTAAGAAGACTATCGATTTTGGGGGAAAGCCGTTAAATTTCAAGGTTGCCAAAATTGATAGAAATTGTTGTTAAAAAGACGTTTCTGGACAATAACTCAAAAGTTTGCATTTAATTTCACAGAAACTTTTGATAGGTTCAAATAAAGTGGATCAAAAGCCTATAAATGTTTGGGTAAATTCATCAAATTTCAAGGTCACAGTTACCAAAAAATGTTTATAATTTTTACAAAAAAGACTTTTCTGGACAATAACTCAAAAAGGTTTCATTTAATTTCAATGAAACTTTTTTATTTAGTTTCATATAAAGTGGATCAGAAGACTTTTGATTTTTGGAGAAATCTGTGAAATATAAAGGTCACAGTTTCCAAAAAATGTTAGAAATTTTTACTTTTCTAGACAATAAGTGAAGTACTCAAAAAGTGTGCATTTGATTTCATTGAAACTTTAGGATATTATTACATATCAGGTGGGTAAGAAGTTCTATTGATGATGGAGGAATTCCATCTAAGGTCAAGGTCAAGGTCACCAGTCAACAAAAACTGTTACAAATTTTATTTAGTGGGGAGTTCGACTTTTTCAAGTTTTATTTGGTAGCTACGATTCCGCAGCTTAAAATCAAGTATTGGTTAAATAACATAATAGTGTAATGTTTTATGTACTGATCAGTAGATTCTATTTTATTTATTTTGTAATTTTCAGGTGTGATTTATATTGTAATTGGGATCTAACCCCGGATTTCTGGTTTTTGTTTTACGTGACTGACATTTTCACTTTTTATTGAGATAGGTTACAATTAACCTTCCTCCACAAATAAATGTTGTTTTCATGGATTAAAATTGTCGTCCAGGAGAGGTCCAGAATGCAGGATCTGGCACTATTTACCCCAGACCCCCAGCCATAATGTGTGCCTTGCCTGCTTTGGTGGGATGCCAGCTACTTCTTGAATTATGCCTAGTAAAGCAAATGGAAACCAGTGTCCCTGCAAATGTGTTTTGGGGGGAGGGGCATTTGTTTCTGTCCTTGTCTATGGTTATGTTTGTGTAACTTTCATGATTTTGTGTATTAATTTAAAGAATTATTATTTATAGAACGATACAAAGGTAAGATTTCTTCCTTTCTCCCGCAACAAAATGTCCTACAGTACAGAAAAAATTTCCTACAGGCCCACAACCAACTGTCCTACAGCACAGAAATAATTTCCTACAATTATCAACCAGTGTCCTTCATTACACTCAAGAGTACATACATACATACCACTTAAACTTGTGTCACATCCGTTTTATTCTCCAGACACCAAGAATCCCTAAATCATGTCACATCCAGTTTATTCTCTAAACACATCCTAAATCATGTCACATCCCGTTTTTTGTCCAGACACCAAGGCTATCATTCTAATAGTTTTGCAGTTTCCTAGACTAACAATTTATAAAAATGGAAGGTAAAATTATGTTTTTGTTCAAAATGTTAAATCCACTTTTTTGCATGAAAATCCTGCTAAACTAGATTATAAAAAAGTTTGAAAAAGAAACATTCATACCAAAATTTGATACAAGACCTTATTTAGTTACCGGTAGTATATGATTAAAATATTTGGCTAAAATAAACTGTTACATTTTCAATTTTAAATTGGAGGGGCCACTGAGTGTGGCCTAGTGATTAAGGTATTTTGTCTACTATTGATCACGTGGTCTGTCAACACTGAGATTGAGAGTCTCCCTGCAAGTAAGGTGCACTCGACTCCAATCTTAATTGACAAGGATTGCCAGTAATCCTACCACAGGTCTGGGTTTTCTCCAAATACTCAGGCTTCCTCCCCCAATAAAAACTTGACGGCATGATATACTTGTAGGTCAATATCAGAGACTATTTAGCAGGTAAAACATGGGTTTACGTTCTGAAATTTTGTGGAGTTGTCCAATCAAAACAGATTACATTACAAAAAAGGGTTTTACCAGACTGATGCAGAAAATGATTCAGTAACCACAAAGTAAGTTTGGATCTGATCATTGTAAAGATGGGATTTTACTGTCTGAAATTTTAAGAATTAATTCTCCAATCAGAAAAGAGGTTATTTTTGAAACATAGTTTTAATTTACAGTCAAATCAGTCTTGTCAGAGACCACATCAGTGGTCTTATAAGACAGGTGGTCTTTGAAAACAGGTTAAATTTAAATGAATAGGAGGCCTCGGTAGTGGAGAGGTTAAGGTAGTCATATACTATTGATCACATGGTCTTTCACAGTGAGCTTGCAGGTTAGAGTCTTACTGCAGGCAGGGTGTACTCGACTCCTATCTTAAACAAGGACAACCAGTTTTCCTACCAAAGGTCGAGGGTTTTCTCCATGTACTGTAGCTTCCTCTCCCTATAACATACAACATAAGATCCCAGAACAGTCTTATTGATTGGTAGTATACTTAATACTGGTGATCTCCCGAGAAGGTCTGACTTAGTTACAGAACTGAACTTGTTAATTCCGTTAAAGCAGAAAATGACCAAACACTTCAACAAAGTAATCGTTATCCTGATGATTGTTTATATTGGATTTCTGTGAAAGATGTGGAGTAATCTGCCTTGATGTAATCAATTCCTATTACATCATTAGATTCCAAAGACTGGGACCCACCATCAATCAATATCATATGACCTTGAAAATTGAATCTGTCTTGAATCCAGGACAATCTACCAAAAATGTAAACACAAGCATTTTTATGATTTTATGTGAAACTTGTATTTAGAGACCTTTTTTAGCGGACAAACCACTGTCGCTATAAGCTTGTATTAAACAACTGAAAATGTCGGGTGGTGGGGTGGGGGGGGGGGGGGGGTCAAGTAGAAACTACAAACAAATCAATCAAAAGTAAAATGTAATTTCACTCATTAAAGACCTATATTCTATTGTACACTATTGTTAATTTCCTTGTTTGTGACTCTATAGGGTCATTCAGTTGTATTTGTTTTTATTTTATAATTTATTTATATTTAGACACATTTGAGCACTATACTTTAGTAACTGATTATCATAGATAAAGTTTTGCTTCCTAAAGTTAACTTTTGTGACTTGCTCAATGGATTGATTTTATTTAAGAATGTTCAACCTTTATCATGAAAATCATTAATCATATCCCACAACAAAGGCACATTTTTCCATATATCTTGATTTTCCATTAGGAGTGTCTGCTACACAGATATATAACAAATTGATGCTGTGTAGTTTTATATCAGAATTTTTATCATTGTATGTCAAGTCTTACCAGTTTTTTTTTTTAACTGGATCATTTGGTGTTTGCGTGGAGTGATGAAGGAATTTATTTAAAGCATGATTTAATAGTTTGACGCCACATTCAGAAATTTTTCAGTTTATTATACCATCCAGTTTTTATTTAGAAAAGGCACCCAGTCCCGGTTTAGAACCCTACACACAGTCCCTGTTTAGAACCCCAACTTTCGGCAAGAAAACTGATGATACACAAATTGTGTATTGTAACTGACCACTTTGATTAATTGACCAAATCTGTCTATAAGTGTATTATAGATCATTTTTATGTCCGGCCAACAGTAGTTGTGGATATATAGACTTTCAGTTCTTTTGTCCTTTTCGTCCATCAGTCTGTTCGCTTGTCCTTTCAGTTGTTAGTCTGAACGTTTGTCCTTTTGTTCGTCCATCCCGCAGCAGTTTTACCTTTCTGTTGAAGTTTATTTTATGAAGATGACTTCACATCAGGACAAGGGGGTACCCTGAGAAGACCACCTTGACATGATAAATGTGCAAAACATTAAGTACACTTGAGTATTTAAAGAGGTGGCCAAGTGGTTGAGGTCTACTATTGATTGTGAACCTGTCAACTCTTAAGGTTGTGGGTTCGAGTCTCACTGTGGGTAGGACGGACTCCAATTTTTATTGACAAGCTTTCCTACCCAAGTGGAGGCCTCTGTGGTCGATTGGTAATGGTAGTTCTTCTATTATTGATCACGTGGTCTGTCAACACTGAGATTGCGGGTTCGATTCTCAGGATGTACTCCACTCCAATCTTAATTGACAAGGAGAGCCAGCTTTCCTACCGGAGGTGGAGGGTTTTCTCCCGTTTATCTGGCTTCCTCCTCCAATAAAAACTAGATGCCATAATATAGCTGAAAAATTGTAGAAAATGGCGTTAAACACCATTCAAACAAACAAACAATCAATATTATTTAATATCTTTGTCATAAATGATTTCTGTCCACTAAACATGAAATATGCTTTATATTTGCTGCTGTTTAAAACACTCCGGTGATTGACTGTATTGATTTTAACTTAAAAACATCGCTGATTATCTCATTAAGTCATGTAACTCGTGAGGTCAAGGTCATATCTTCATAAACTGATCATCAATTGATCGTTTGTTTACAATGTTCATAGGAAAATGTCGGTCACTTTGAGAAAAGCTTAAAATTGAGGTGTTTTTGCAAGAAGAATGCCAAAGCTTCGGACTAATGACCTTTAGGTGTTTTGTATGCTAATTAGACTTCCATGTTCATTGACTTATAATTTTTTTTTCCCAATTCTTTGACTTACCCATCTGTAAGCCTACATTGCTTTTCACTTACCCTGCATCATTTCTGGTTGGACCAATTACCAAACTACAACAAAAACCAAATCTTCCTCCTGAGTTATTGTTACCATGGATACAAAACATCAACCAATCACTTTCCAGAAATTAGATATTTGTAAAGTCTCACCATTGTTACATTTCGTCTTGGATATCTGTAAAGTCTTGCCCTAGTTATGCTTTGTCTTGGTTATCTATAAAGTCTCACCATGTTTACATGTTGTCTTGGATATTTTAAAGTTTCACCATGTTGACATTTTGTCTTAGATATCAGTAAAGTCTCACCATTGTTACATTTCGTCTTGGATATCTGTAAAGTCTCACTCTGGTTATGCTTTGTCTTGGTTATCTATAAAGTCTCACCATGTTTACATGTTGTCTTCGGTATCTGTAAAGTTTTGCCCTGTTTTAGTGTTGTCTTAGATATCTGTAAAGTTTCACCATGTTGACGTTTTGTTTTAGATATCTTTAAAGTTTCACCATGTTTACATTTTGTCTTAGATATCAGTAAAGTCTCACCATGTTTACGCTTTGTCTTAGATATCAGTAAAATCTCACCATGTTTACATTTTGTCTTAGATATCTGTAAAATCTTGCCCTGGTTATGCTTTGTCTTAGATATCTGTAAAATCTCACCCTGTTTACATTTTGTCTTAGATATCTGTAAAGTCTCACCCTGTTTACATTTTGTCTTAGATATCTGTAAAGTCTCACCCTGTTTACATTTTGTCTTAGATATCTGTAAAATCTCACCATGTTTACATTTTGTCTTAGATATCTGTAAAGTCTCACCCTGTTTACATTTTGTCTTAGATATCTGTAAAGTCTCACCATGTTTACATTTTGTCTTAGATATCTGTAAAGTCTCACCCTGTTTACATTTTGTCTTAGATATCTGTAAAGTCTCACCCTGTTTACATTTTGTCTTAGATATCTGTAAAGTCTCACCCTGTTTACATTTTGTCTTAGATATCTGTAAAGTCTCACCATGTTTACATTTTGTCTTAGATATCTGTAAAATCTCACCCTGTTTACATTTTGTCTTAGATATCTGTAAAGTCTCACCCTGTTTACATTTTGTCTTAGATATCTGTAAAGTCTCACCCTGTTTACATTTTGTCTTAGATATCTGTAAAGTCTCACAATGTTTACATTTTGTCTTAGATATCTGTAAAATCTCACCCTGTTTACATTTTGTCTTAGATATCTGTAAAGTCTCACAATGTTTACATTTTGTCTTAGATATCTGTAAAGTCTCACCATGTTTACATTTTGTCTTAGATATCTGTAAAATCTCACCATGTTTACGCTTTGTCTTAGATATCAGTAAAATCTCACCATGTTTACATTTTGTCTTAGATATCTGTAAAATCTTGCCCTGGTTATGCTTTGTCTTAGATATCTGTAAAGTCTCACCCTGTTTACATTTTGTCTTAGATATCTGTAAAATCTTGCCCTGGTTATGCTTTGTCTTAGATATCTGTAAAGTCTCACCCTGTTTACATTTTGTCTTATATATCTTTAAAATCTCACCATGTTTACGCTTTGTCATGTTTACACTTTGTCTTGGTTATCTGTAAAGTCTCACCATGTTTACATTTTGTCATGTTTACACTTTGTCTTGGTTATCTGTAAAGTCTTGAACCACCCTCAGGTTAAGTTTTGTCTTAGATATCTGTAAAGTCTCACTCTGGTCATGCTTTGTCTTGGTTATCTGTAAAGTCTTGAACCACCCTCAGGTTAAGTTTTGTCTTAGATATCTGTAAAGTCTCAACATGTTTACATTTTGTCTTAGATATCTGTAGAGTCTTGCACAGTTTATGCTTCGCCTTGGATATCTTTTAAGTCTCGCCCTGGGAATGTTTTGTCTTAGATATTTGTTCAAATTCACACTGGTTACCTTTTGATTATTTACTGGATGGTGTTTTAGGACAGATTTTTTTTAGACTTGATGTATAAAGTTACTGATTGTTAGATCAAACAAATTTACATTATATTCAATGAACTGAATCAACTATTTTATTTATGTACATGCATAAGAAACAGAAGAGGTAGACATTGTTTGTTTGTTAAAATGATCACAAACCCGTTGGTACCCCTAATGAATTGATCTTTTATTAATTCAGGCAGAAAATCTGCTCTGGTTTTGACAGAGATTCCATATGATAATCAATGTAGCTGAACACCTTCATAATGAACAATCGGTAATCAATGAAACATCGGCACCTTATATCACGCCTTTTGTTTATATAATTAACACAATCTGAGAAGATAATTACAGTACAATCTTATACGATGCCTTTGTTTCTATAATTATGGTAGTAAAACTTGACAAATAATTGTTTGGTTTGTTGTCAAATTTGTATTGGGGAGAAAACTTGAGAAAGAAAAAAAATGACAATCTTTGTAAGTTAAGGTTGGAGACTAACACACACTGCAGCAGTCAGGCTCGAGTCGACAACTTCAGTGATGACATACACATGATCAACCTGATAAATAACTACCTTAATGACTCAGCAACCGAGTCCCTCACCTTGATATAGATGACAACTGAGTCCCTCACCTTGATATAGATGACAACACTTTATATTGAATAATTATATAATGTTGAATCTTGTTTCAACCAACAAACACAGATATATTGGATACATATTAAATGGTAATAATTTAGGATGTTTGTTTTGTCATCTTTTACTTTTAATTCTCATATTTGCCAAAAAATGTCTTGTTCAAAGAACAGAGTAACATTCAAGCATTTCTGGTAGAGGCAGACCTAATAGGTTGTTCAGGTAGTTGGCCAGATCCTTAAGTACAGTTCATTGTGACATATCACCTCTTAGAGATGACAAGTTTTACTTTCCAAAATTCAATATGATCTTAAAATTTAATTCATTTCAAGCTGCAATGTGATTGCCGATTTAAACTTTAACAGTATTAGACAATTGTTTCATGCATGTACACAATTTTTTTAAAATTCTTTAAATGAAAAATTTCTGTTCTAGCTGAATCTACACTTTATGAAGAAGATTCCACCAGGTGCGGAAGCAGCCAACATTCTTGTCGGCGAGGTGGATTTCCTCAAAAAGCAGATCGTCGCCTTTGTAAGACTATTGAAGCCTCTAATGGCCGACCTAACAGAAGTTCCTGTTCCTACAAAATTCATATTTATTATCCTGGGGCCAATTGGTAACGGAGCCCATTATCATGAAATCGGAAGATCTATTGCCACTTTATTTTCCGATGAGGTATGTAGAGCTAAAACATAGAGGGTGCTGTCATCAGTTATAGTCTGTCCAATAGAGAGCGCTGTCATCAGCTGTAGTCTGCCCATGACAATAAACTTACACTGTCATTTCTTATTAATTATTCAGTTAATTTGAACCATACTTGGCATGAGGTATTGTTTAAATGACCTATATTAAAATTCCATAGTTCCATACTCTAACCTGTATGACAGTAATTCTTAAATAGAAATTGCATTATTTGTGTTATTTCTTTTCCATCTAGAGCAGAAACTGGCTCATAAAAGCCTGTGAAAAAGGCAGACTTAAATTTCTTAATGTAATTTTAATACAAATAATTTGTAGAGTGTAATGATACTGTCAAAAGGGTCTAAATTTTGCTTTCACCATTGCTGTAAATTTTCTAATTTTTTGCTGAATTTGTCTGAGATTTTTGTTGTTGAATTTTACCTTTAATGTTGTTGAATTTTACCTTTAATGTTGTTGAATTTTACCTTTAATGTTGTTGAATTTTACCTTTAGTGTTGTTGAATTTTACCTGTAATGTTGTTGAATTTTACCTGTAATGTTGTTGAATTTTACCTGTAATGTTGTTTTTAAGTGTTGCAACATGTGCTAATTATAGTACTAGGAAGGAAAAGATAACTCTAATCTTGTGTAATTATAATTCATGTTCAGCTTTATATTTTGTTTTTTTTTTATACCCCCGCAAACTTGTTTGGGGGTATATAGGAATCACCCTGTCTGTCTGTCTGTCCACATCACTTGTAAGCACTTATACTCCTAAACCGCCTGACAGATTTTGATGAAACTTAACATGAAGGAAGTACATCATATGTAGATGTGCATGAAGAATTTTCGCCGCTGTCGGATATTATTCAGGGGAGATAATTGGACTTGAAAGCGAAGCGGGGGTATCCCTTTGTGAGCGTGCTCACAGTCCACACTTGTTTATTTCCCGCCAAAGGAGGGTTGGGAACTTAGATTTTTTGGTTCATTTGGGCATTCATGCATGTTTTTTTGTTTATGACGATAACTTCGCATGTTAATGAAACTTGGTACACAGTTACATTATGAGGTGTCTTCACTGCCTGAATTATCCAGGGTTATGCCAAAGATTTCATGATTGTGTGAACTTAGAAAAATTAGGGTGTTTACCAATATTTGCCAAGTGGGACATCTTTGTCACATAAAAACATTTTCTTGGTGTTTTTTTTTGTCAGGTATTCAGAGATGTCTCTTACCATGCCAGAAATCGGGATGATTTGTTGACAGGAATAGATGAGTTTCTTGATCAAGTTACAGTGCTGCCCCCTGGAGAATGGGATCCTACAATCAGGATAGAGCCACCAAAAAGTGTTCCGTCACAGGTAAAGTTTTGATTTGAGAGATTGTTAAGTTTATAATTAAACTTGTTTGGGGGGGTATATAGGATTCACCCTGTCTGTCTGTCTGTCCGTCTGTCCACATCCCTTGTAAGCGCTTCTCCTCCTTAACCGCCCGACAGATTTTGATGAAACTTTACATGAAGTACATCATATGTAGATGTGCATGAAGAATTTTCGTCTCTGTCTGATATTATTCACTGGAGATAATTGGAATTAAAGCGAAGCAGGGGTATCGCTTTGTGAGCGTGCTTACAGTCCACACTTGTTAAGCATTAGTTTTCAATAAAATGTTTTTATTTGGTATGTTTTTTGTTCATTTTAAGATTTTATATCAGACACATTATTGATTTAAAGACTTTTTATACCCCCCGCAAACTCTCCTCCTAAACCGCTTCACAGATTTTGATGAAACTTTACATGAAGGAAGTACATCATATGCATGAAGGATTTTGGTCGCTGTAGGATATTATTCAGGGGAGATAATTGGACTTAGACTTTTTAACTATAGTATTCAGTGGGAGACCTCGTATGCGCAACTCCTCCTAAACCGCTTGATGAAATTTAATGAAACTTAGCATAAAGGAAGTACATTATATGTAGATGTGCATGAAGGATTTTTATTGACCTCGGATATCATTAAGGGGAGATAACTGGACGAATGCGAAGCAGGGGTATCCCTTTGTGAGCGTGCTCACAGTCCACACTTGTTTGTTTTGTTTGTTTGAATGGTGTTTAACGCCACTTAAGCAATTATTCAGCTATATCATGGAGTCCAGTTTTTATTGGGGGAGGAAGCCGGAGTAACCAGAGAAAACCCCCGACCTGCGGTAGGAAAACTGGCAATCAGAGTAAATTAAGATTGGAGTTGAGTACACCCTGTCCACATTGAGACTGGAACCCACAATTCATTGTTGACAGACGAGATTGCGAGATTATGTCTTACTTTATAGAGGGTGTGCTCGACTTCAGTCTTAATTTGCAAGGATTGCCAGTTGACTTCTGAAGGTCAGGGTTTTCTCCTGGTACTCCAGTTTGATCCCAGTGAAAATCAGATGCCATGATGTAGCTGAGAAATTGATGAAAGTGGCACAAACAAACAAACATGGCTCTTATATTTCTGAAAAATATTTTGATCATATCAATTCATAAAGATATTTTTATATTCATATATTAGCTTTAAACTCCCATTTCTATTTTTTCAGGAATATTTTTACAGTGGTAAAGCATGCATACATAGCCAGATTATAACTCATAATATAATTTCACAACAGTATATATATAATCAGTGACCATACCTGAATGATATTTTAAGTCATAATAAATGACAATGCTTAAAGTTCTTCGTACTCACAAGTCACCCTTGTACCAATCTAATTAAAATTAAATCTTTCACTTGCTTCCCCCTTTTTGCTTTGTCACTGCATGCTCACAACGTAGCCACAGAGCAAAAAAGGGGGAGCAAGTGAGTGAAAAACTAGATTTTTATTAGATTGCACTTTTTCACAAAACTCTGGCATATTAAGTTAAGAAATTCCTGGGCCAGCAGATTTCATGACGTCATAACTTACAAAAAAATTAACCAATAACATTACTGAAAATAAACCAGTGTTTGGGGATAAAATACATATAGAACATATTGGAGGGGATATCCTTAAACAAAGTCATATAAGAAAGCAAGTTTTTGATTGGGTAAATGCAAGTTTAATTTACCCAATCAAAAGAGTAATTTGCTACCTGGCAATTTCCTAACGAAATTCATTAGGGTTTTGTGGGCACAGAAACCCTGGCTTGTGAGGATGATAGTATTTTTAAGTGGTGACAGTGAATCGAGAAATGTATAATTATACCCCCCTACCTGTAAGGGATAGGGGGGTATATAATGTTATCAGTCTATGTGTAAGTGTCCGTTCATAAAAATTTTCCATCACATTATGAGAAATAGTAAGTGATTCAATTATGAAATGTTGTCAGTAGCTTTGTATGATCATGCCATATTTTGGGAGGTTCATTTTCAGACCTCTCCCATGCCTACTTTGCCATTTTTCAGCCATCTGTAACCTTTATCTGTCGCATTTTTCTCAGCTATGATAAATAATACAATACTGAAACTTTGAAACATGCCATATTGTGGGATTCATGCCTGTTTTGATGAACTTTAGGATCATGCCATGTTTCTGGATTTATTTTACCCCTTCCCCCACCCCCACTCCCCATAGATGATAGGTGGTATAATGTTTTCAGTCTGCTTGCATTAGCCCACAAAAATATTGGTTATATAATAGTTCAGAATAATTACAGTAGTAATGGATTTATATTCTGCACAGAAGAATTCTCAACAATACTTGTATGCAATAATCTAACAACATCCATTACATGACCTTGTCTATTGACCAATCAAAAATTTGCTACCTCATCTAATGACCAATTGAAAATTTAAAACCTCATCTATTGACCAATCTAAAATTTGCTACCTCGTCTATTGACAAATCAAAATGTGCTACCTTGTCTATTGACCAATCAAAATGTGCTATCTTGACTATTGACCAATCAAAATGTGCTATCTTGACTATTGACCAATCAAAAATGTGCTACCTCATCTATTGACCAATAATAAATTTGCCTCCTTGTCTATTGACCAATCAAAAATTTGCTACCTTGTCTATTGACCAATCAAAATGTGCTACCTTGTCTATTGACCAATCAAAAATTTGCCTACTATTGACCAATAATAAATTTGCCTCCTTGTCTATTGACCAATCAAAAATTTGCTACCTTGTCTATTGACCAATCAAAATGTGCTACCTTGTCAATTGACCAATCAAAAATTTGCTACCTTGTCTATTGACCAATCAAAAATTTGCTACTTTGTCTATTGACCAATCAAAATTTGCTACCTCGTCTATTGACAAATCAAAATGTGCTACCTTGTCTATTGACCAATCAAAATGTGCTATCTTGACTATTGACCAATCAAAATGTGCTATCTTGACTATTGACCAATCAAAAATGTGCTACCTCATCTATTGACCAATAATAAATTTGCTTCCTTGTCTATTGACCAATCAAAAATTTGCTACCTTGTCTATTGACCAATCAAAATGTGCTACCTTGTCTATTGACCAATCAAAATGTGCTAACTTGTCTATTGACCAATCAAAAATTTGCTACCTTGTCTATTGACCAATCAAAAATTTGCTACTTTGTCTATTGACCAATCAAAATTTGCTACCTCGTCTATTGACAAATCAAAATGTGCTACCTCATCTATTGACCAATCAAAAATTTGCTACCTTGTCTATTGACCAATCAAAAATTTGCCTCCTTGTCTATTGACCAATACAAAATTTGCCTCCTTGTCTATTGACCAATACAAAATTTGCTACCTTGTCTATTGACCAATCAAAATGTGCTATCTTGACTATTGACCAATCAAAAATGTGCTACCTCATCTATTGACCAATAATAAATTTGCCTCCTTGTCTATTGAGCAATCAAAAATTTGCTACCTTGTCTATTGACCAATCAAAATGTGCTACCTTGTCTATTGACCAATCAAAAATGTGCTACCTCATCTATTGACCAATAATAAATTTGCCTCCTTGTCTATTGACCAATCAAAAATGTGCTACCTTGTCTATTGACCAATCAAAATGTGCTACCTTGTCTATTGACCAATAAAAAATTTGCTACCTTGTCTATTGACCAATCAAAAATTTGCCTCCTTGTCTATTGACCAATCAAAAATTTGCTACCTTGTCTATTAACCAATCAAAATGTGCTACCTTGTCTATTGACCAATCAAAAATTTGCTACCTTGTCTATTGACCAATCAAAAATTTGCTACTTTGTCTATTGACCAATCAAAATTTGCTACCTTGTCTATTGACCAATACAAAATTTGCTACCTTGTCTATTGACCAATCAAAATTTACTACCTCTTCTATTGACCAATCAAAATGTGCTACCTTGTCTATTGACCAATACAAAATTTGCTACCTCGTCTATTGACCAATCAAAATATGCTACCTTGTCTATTGACAAATCAAAATGTACTACCTTGTCTATTGACCAATCAAAATTTGCTACCTTGTCTATTGACCAATAAAAAATTTGCTACCTCGTCTATTGACCAATACAAAATTTGCTACCTTGTCTATTGACCAATCAAAATGTGCTACCTCGTCTATTGACCAATCAAAATATGCTACCTCATCTATTGACCAATCAAAAATTTCCTCATGTGTATTGACCAATCAAAAATTTGCTTCCTCATCTCTATTGACCAATCAAATATTTGCTACCTTGACTATCGACCAATCAACAATTTGCTACCTTCTCTATTGACCAATCAAAACTTTGCTGCCTCATCTCTATTGACCAATCAAATATTTGCTACCTTGACTATCGACCAATCAACAATTTGCTATCTTGTCTATTGACCAATCAAAAATTTTCTACCTTGTCTATTGACCAATCAAAAATTTGCTTCACCAAATTTTTGTGCTGTGAAATTTTCTGTTATTATTTGGCATTTATATTGACCAATCAAAAATGTGCTACCTCATCTATTGACCAATAATAAATTTGCCTCCTTGTCTATTGACCAATCAAAAATGTGCTACCTTGTCTATTGACCAATCAAAATGTGCTACCTTGTCTATTGACCAATAAAAAATTTGCTACCTTGTCTATTGACCAATCAAAAATTTGCCTCCTTGTCTATTGACCAATCAAAAATTTGCTACCTTGTCTATTGACCAATCAAAATGTGCTACCTTGTCTATTGACCAATCAAAAATTTGCTACCTTGTCTATTGACCAATCAAAAATTTGCTACTTTGTCTATTGACCAATCAAAATTTGCTACCTTGTCTATTGACCAATACAAAATTTGCTACCTTGTCTATTGACCAATCAAAATTTACTACCTCTTCTATTGACCAATCAAAATGTGCTACCTTGTCTATTGACCAATACAAAATTTGCTACCTCGTCTATTGACCAATCAAAATATGCTACCTTGTCTATTGACAAATCAAAATGTGCTACCTTGTCTATTGACCAATCAAAATTTGCTACCTTGTCTATTGACCAATAAAAAATTTGCTACCTCGTCTATTGACCAATACAAAATTTGCTACCTTGTCTATTGACCAATCAAAATGTGCTACCTCGTCTATTGACCAATCAAAATGTGCTACCTCATCTATTGACCAATCAAAAATTTCCTCATGTGTATTGACCAATCAAAAATTTGCTTCCTCATCTCTATTGACCAATCAAATATTTGCTACCTTGACTATCGACCAATCAACAATTTGCTACCTTCTCTATTGACCAATCAAAACTTTGCTGCCTCATCTCTATTGACCAATCAAATATTTGCTACCTTGACTATCGACCAATCAACAATTTGCTATCTTGTCTATTGACCAATCAAAAATTTTCTACCTTGTCTATTGACCAATCAAAAATTTGCTTCACCAAATTTTTGTGCTGTGAAATTTTCTGTTATTATTTGGCATTTCTCTGGCATTTATGAAAACGAACCATTGTACCAACAAAGATGTCCACTCCCAAGGCCATTATAAATTGAATACATGCAGACCAATACTCTGTGCTATTAAAACAGTCATGACAGCATACATTTACCATATGATGTCCAAATGTGAAATTCTGCAGTTCTTGTTCCAAATCAACTATATATTAATCTCAGTCAAATAAAAATTAGCCCATGTGTGTTTACTATTTACCTTTTGTCACAACACAACGTAAACAATAAACAAACATGGGCTAATTTTAATTAGACTGATATTAATCTGTTATGATTTTCTGTGTCTGGTCTGCGGGTTAATTTTTTAGGTATTCCTAGACTTTTGATTGGATAATATTTATATCGAAATGTCAATCTGATTGAGATGAACTGTAATTGGATGTTATTAGATCTTCCAAGTTACATATCAGTAACATGGGAGTAATGAGAGGTGGAACTTTAATTAGAATGTAGAAGTACTTAAAAAATGTATCCCAACACCATCTTAACATGTCAATTACATCATAATATTGAATTCTAATATGGCGTCCTTCGTCTGCTTTGTGAACACTTTAGGGTTCTCATAAGCACAGAGCCCACAGTGACGTCGCAGTAAGAATTCCGATGTCATTACAAGGTCAATTGAAAAATTTTAAACTGGAAGAACATTTTGTTAAGATTGATTAATCTAATGCTTAGAAGGAAATATATTTAATAAAATGATAAGCATATGTTTTTATATTCTTTACAATTACTGTTTGGGCTATATCTTATTTAGTTTCAAAAATCAATATGGCAATTGAAGGCATTTCTTAAAGCCACTTCAAAATTTTAAAACATTGTTAGACATATTGAATCAATATAGTTTATTGCCATTAGGCTCAGTGTGAATTAGAACATGCTACGACATATGCTTCATTTTAGACCTCTCTGTCACTCAGTATAAAATACTGACAAATATAAAGTATTAAAATGTTCTAATATCACATACAGTCTCCTTGCAATAATCTATTCCTTAAATATATTGCACTATATCAATAAAGAAGAATGCATGTCTTTTTGTTTACATTCTACATTACACTGCTATAGAATAGATAGTTGTACACAGGTAAGGTTGAGGGGCCTCGGTTGCATGGTAGTTAAGGTAGTTCGTCTATCATGGATTACGTGGTCTGTCAACACTGAGGTTGGTGGTTTGAGTCGCATTGCAGGCAGGGTGCACTCGACTCCAATCTTCATCGACAAGGATTGCCAGTTTTCCTTCCGAAGGTTGGGGGTTTTCTCCGGGTACTAGGGCTTCCTCCCCCAATAAAAACTGGACGCCATGATATAGCTGAAAAATTGCTGAAAATGACGTTAAACACCATACAAACAAACAAATCAACACTGAGATTGTGGGTTAGAGTCATACTGTGCTCAACTCCAATCTTAATTGACAGGGATTGCCAGTTTTCCTATAGAAGGTCAGGGGTTTTATCCTGTAAACCTGCTTCCTCCCGCAATAAAAACGGGATGTGATGATTTAGCTGGAAAAAAATTGCTGAAAGTAACATTAAACACCAATAAAAAACAAATAGGATTAAATTATATCTTTCTGTGTAGTGTTCCAGACAAAATATGACGAGTTGTAGCACTCACTGGATACACCAGCTTCTAGCTCCAATAAAAACACAAAATTATAAAGTTGAAATAGAACTACAGAGGCAAACCATGTTTATTGTTTTACAGGATTCTCGTCGACAGCATACCCCAAACCTGCCTAATGGGAAACCTGTCCCAGAGGTAGAGGACGAAAAAGGTGAACACAACAACGAGGGATTGATAAGGACTGGAAGGTAACATTAATGCAGGTGTTCATGTGATTTTTGTGTTTGAGCGCTGATGACTAGTTCTGATTAGATGACATCTGCATCTGGCATACTAAATTTTATAACCTTGGTATCTTTGATGACTACAACCGAAGGTCAGTTGTTTTCTCCGGCATAAAGAGAAATGATAGTTCATGGCCCATTGAATCAGAGGGGGTGCGTAACAGTGCAATCTCACTCCACTTTTATTAGCTCACCTGACCCAAAAGGGTCAGTGTGAGCTATTCTCATCACTTGGCGTCCGTCGTCGTTGTCGGCAGCCGTAAACTTTTTACATTTCAATCTTCTTCTCCACAACCATTGGAACGAATGTTTATTGAGTAGTTCTTAACAAAGTTTGAGGTTTTGGTGCTGATCAAATATGAAACATGGCTGCCAGGGCCATTAATGCATTCTGATTGGCTGAAATTCAAAAATCTTCTTCTCATAAACTGCTTGGCAGATTAATTTGAAATATTGCAGAAATGTACCTTAGATGGTCCTCTACAAAGTTTGAGTTTTTTGTGACGATCCAAAATCCAAAATGGCGGCCATCTCAGGACATAGTTTAACATTGAACCCTATAGGAAAAACATACAAACAACTTCTTGCAAACTGTTCCACACAATGAAGCCAAATTAATAAGGAATTAGGTTGGATAATTATCTTATTATTTTGAGTTTTTGGAGCCAATTGCAAATTCAACATGGCTTCTAGGGCCATTAATGCGTTCTGAATTTTAAAATTCTTCTTTTTACAAACCTCATCTCAGATTGATTTGAAATATTGGATAAATGTACCTGAGATGGTCCTCTACAAAGTTTGAGTTTTTTATGGCGATCTAAAATCAAAGATGGCCACCACGGTGGAACACAGCTTAACATAGGACCCTATGGGAAAACCATACAAATTGCATCTTCTCTGAAACTGTTTCACACAATTAAACCAAATAATGCTAAAGTGAATCTTAGATAGTTTTATCGAGCCGATAGGAAATTCTCACAAACCGCTTGGCAGAAAGATATTTGATGTTGCATGGTCCTCTACCAATTTTGAGTTTTGTGTTTCGATCCAAAATACAAGATTGCTGCCACCATGGAACATCACTTAACATACTAACCTATGAACAAACATAAAAATTGCTTCTTCTCAGAAACTGTCCTAAAAATTGCTGCTGATTGGAAATTCAACATGACAAAATTCATAGAAACAGCATCTTCACATAAACTCTTTTGCATTTAATATCAAAATTTGCAAGAAAAGTCATGTCTCAAGTTTTTTTGTTAGTCAGGTGAGCGATACAGGCTCTTAAGAGCCTCTAGTTCATTTAGCCAAATGTATTGTTTCAATTTCAATATCATGCAGACATTAGACTTATCAAACCTAGTTCAGAAAGCACCAGAAGTCCCCAAAATTGTACAATTTTTTCAAAAATCTGGGAAGGGGCCCCTCCTATTTGCACGAACAACTTTTATGCATTAGTTTCTTTAGATCAGAATCTTATTACGTAATTGATGCAATGAAAGTCACCATTCAATTTTTTTTTCAGATTATTTGGTGGACTGATTGACGATATAAAGAGAAAGGCACCATTTTATTTCAGTGACTTCAAGGATGCTTTACATATACAGTGTGTGGCTTCATTCATTTTCCTGTACTTTGCTTGTTTGACCCCAATTATAACCTTTGGAGGTCTACTAGGGGAGGCAACTGGTAAAAACATGGTATGTAACAACGAGGACATAAACTCCCTTTAAACTTAAAATGTTTCTATATGAGCGATATATAAACAGATGAACAACAAGGATTGATTGATTGATTGATGTTAACAATTGAATTAACATTCATATTGTCTAGATGAACCAATGATTTATTAACCATCAGAAACAAAAAGACATCCTTCTATAGATCCTATGATAAAAACTCTCTTTATCATATGAAAGAAAAACTCATATTAGAGAAATCCGATAATCCATGAGTACATTTGTAAGATTTTGTTTCTCTAATTCAAAAAAAAAATTTGCTGACAAATTCAAATTTTCCCACCTCAGTTTTGTGATCACGATTATTTGATACATCGTATTTGGTTTCATCTTTTTTTTTTTTTTACGAATATTTTAAACAGACTAATAAACGTAAAATGTAAAACAATTTTCATTTTAATTGTTTAATTTACCGTAAGCTTTTGATTGATTTCATTTTTTTTTTCAGGCAGCCTTTGAGAGTCTGCTGTCAGGTTGTATAGTTGGCGTGATATATGCCCTGTTTTCTGGACAGCCTTTAACAATAATGGGAAGTACAGGCCCGGTCCTTGTATTTGAGACTATTTTGCATCAATTTTGTCAGTGAGTATTAAAAATCTTATTTATAGAATATTCCCTCATCCAATCTTAATTGACAAGGATTGCCAGTTTTCCTACCGCAGGTCGGGGGTTCTCTCCGGGTACTCCGGCTTCCTCCCCCAATAAAAACTGGACGCCATGAAATAGCTGAAAAATTGCTGAAAGTGGCGTTAAAACACCATTCAAACAAACAAAAAAACTCATCCATCATGTCTACAGGAAGTTTAGTTTTGGTGAAGATTAGGCCATGGGACTGTGTAATTTGTTAGTTTTTAGACTCTAACTGAAGAAAGCGTTCATCAATTTTCTTTATAATTTAGGCCTTGATGCTGATAAAATTTATTATGTCTAGCAGGCCTTGGTGGCCCAGTAGTTAAGGTAGTTCATCTACTATTGATCATGTGATATGTCAACACTGGTTGTGGGTTCGAGTCTAACTGGGGGCAGCGTGCGCTCAACTCCAATCTTAATTGACAAAGATTGACAGTTATTTTACTGGAGGTCGGGGGTTTTCTCTGGGTACTCCGGCTTCCTCCCTTAATAAAAACTAGATGCCATGATATAGCTGAAACATTGCTGAAAGTGGCGATAAACAACTTTCAAACAAACAACCAGAGCAGACCGATTTATATTTATATGTAGCTTTTGTCAATCTCCAGACACATGGTCACATGGTACATCTGTTAATTGTATTTTGACCTACATGTAAGCTTTAGATGTTTGTTATATAGATAAGTCGTCATAGGAGGATCGGGTCTCAGTGGCCGAGTGGTTAAAGTAGTTTGTCTACTATTAATCATGTGGTCTGAGGTTGCGGGTTTGAGTCTCACTGTGGGCTGGGTGCACTCAACTCCAATCTTAATTGACAAGGCTTGCCAGTTTTCCTAGCGAAGATCAGGGGTTTTCTCCTGGAACTCCGGCTTCCACCCCCAATAAAAACTGGATGCCATGATATTGCTGAAAGTGGCATTAAACACCAAACAAACGAACAAAATGATAGTGTGTTGTGTTACATACCAGAGTGGTTGATCTTGGATAACATTTGACCTAAACCTCCAAGGTCACATTCCAATTTTTTATATTTTTTTAATTGGCTTTCATGAAAATGAAGTAGGTCATAAATGTTTTGTATACATAAGTGGATAACCATTACCTTCACAGTCAAATTTCTAAATATTTTTGTCCTTTAACCAAAGTCTAACATATTTGTTATGTAGTTTAGTCACCTTATATTGTGAATCTGTTGTCAAGATTGATAACCCTAGATGATCTTTTTGCCTTGATCATCAAGGTCAAATTTCAATCTGTTTTCGTCTTTTGACTAAGGCCTCTAAGAAATTTGGTATTTGGGTAGGTCACCATGAATAACCATTCCAGCATATATGACCTTTGACCTGATAGTCAATCATATTATATTACATTAAATGTCAAGGTGTTGATCAGGTGATGTTTACATTTTATGTTCAGCTGTTGTTTACAATATATGATCTGGTGTTGTTTACATTTTATGTTCAGCTGTTGTTTACATTTGATAATCATTTGTTGTTTACATTTTATGTGCAGCTGTTGTTTACACTTGATATTCAGGTTTTTGTCTCGCCTGCGACGAAAGTCGCTGGAGGCGAGACATATGTATGGGAATCCGGCGGCGGCGGCGGCGTAAACACTTGACATCTTGCTTCATATATTTGTAAGCCCAAGCCCTAGGTCCATCAAATTTGGTACAGAGGTAGCTTATGATGAGTACTTGCCAGTCAGTCACCTGTCACCTGACCTTGACCTCAGTTTCTCTGTCCAGCGACTACGTTAAAGTTGTTGGGTTACGACAGTTCCTCTGTAACCACGCATGGTAGGATGACAATATTTGGTATATAGGTTGCTGATGAATAGTACATGACTGTCTGGTAGGTGTCACCTGACCTTGACCTCAATTTCACGGTCCAGTGAATACGTTAAAGTTTTTGGGTTACGGCAGTTCCTCTGTTACCACGCATGGTAGGATGACAATATTTGGTATATAGGTTGCTGATGACTAGTACATGACTGTCTGGTAGGTGTCACCTGACCTTGACCTCAATTTCACGGTCCAGCGACTATGTTAAAGTTTTTGTATTAGGACAAGTACATGACTGTCTGGTAGGTGCCACCTGACCTTGACCTCAATTTCACGGTCCAGCGACTATGTTAAAGTTTTTGGATTAGGGCACTTCCTCTGTAACCATGCATGGTAGGATGAAAGTATTTGGTATATAGATTGCTAATGATTAGTACATGACTGTCTCGTAGGTGTCACCTGACCATGACCTCAATTTTATGGTCCTGTGACAAAGTTAAAGTTTTATGATTAGGTCCGTTTCTCTGTAACCATGCATTGTATGATAACAATTTAATGCTTATGACATAATTTTTTTCGTTACTGATGCGGAATTCAGGCGAGACATCTTTCTGTGTCCACACTTGTGTTTACATTTTATGATCAGATTGTTTACATTTGATATTCAGGTGTTGTTTACATTTGATACTCAGGTGTTGTTTACATTTTATGATCTGGTGTGGTTATTGTTTTTACTTCTGGTGCTGTTTACATTTTATTATCACCATGTTTGCATTTGATAATCAAGTGTTGTTTACTTTTAATAATCAGATTTTATTTACATTAGATAATCAGGGTGTATGTTGACTTTTGAGTAAATAATGTATGTTACTACATTGAGATTGACCACTTTCATTTATTTACAGTGACCAAGGATGGAACTATTTGGAGTTGAGGCTGTGGGTTGGAATATGGACAACAGCTTTTCTGTATTTAATGGTGATGTTTGATTTAAGTGCGCTAGTGCGGTATATCACTCGTTTTACAGAAGAAAGTTTTGCTCTGTTGATTGCATTGATCTTCATCAAAGAATCCATTGGGAAATTGTATCATATCACAGATACTCATCCTATTAAATTTGGAACAAAAGATGTTCCATATTACGAATGCTGTTGTACGCCACCTACAAGTGACAGTGACATATTAAGCTATAATTCAACACTGATGACAAATATATCAATGATGACAAATAATTCGATGTTTTCAAATATGTCCATGGCGACAAATACATCAATTGATTGGCATCTTTTTAACTGTACATACTGTTTAGAGATGGGTGGCATTGTCAAGTTTTCTGGTTGCCATGGTGTTAAGAGACACTTTCCAGATGTTTTCTTTTTATCCGTTATCTTGTTCCTAGGAACATTTGAGATAGCTTTTGGACTGAAATGGCTAAGAACCAGTAGATTTTTTCCTCATCCAGTAAGTATTCAAAGATTACAATACAGTTGTTTCTCTATAAAGATTACAAGACAGAGTTGTCTCCCCACACAGATTACAAGAGGTCATTATCCTTTTGGATAGCCTGAGCAAAAGTAACCGGACGGGCGAGACATCAAAATTTTTTATTAAAAAAATCTTTCTTTCACTTAAAATTTCATATATGGGGCATTACACCTATAATGCTAAATTACATAAAAATGGAGAGAAAAGTATACCTGTCCACGGATTTTTTTTGGGAAAATTACCTTAAAGTTTAAGAATGGTTTTTCTACTTTCATTTCAGTGTTGTGGTCACATTGTACCACATTACACACTTTAGGAAGTGCTTCCACTGTAAAGACATTGACTGGAAAAAAATATATTCTTGTTCTACAGTAATGCCATACCTTTCAAAATATCCAACTCTTAAGCAATAGCAGTTATAAGCAAAAGCAGAAACAAAAGAGAAAATTGGGACTATTTTTTCATCCTGCCATCTTTTGACATGCACCGGAAATTCATTACATGAATAGAATAATGACCCCTTTAAGCAAAGCCAACCGTTCCGGATTTCCACCAAAATTTTTTTTTATGTTATTTAATGATTCTGTAAATAAAATAAGCATGCAGTTTGAATATATTGCTACTCAAATAAAAATTATGCCAGTTTCCAAAGATGTGGTGAATCCTTGTTTTAGCAATTTTTATCTGATAAGGACAGTAAGGGTATAATTCTTTTCTTCTGTTCAACAATTTTGGCACAACAGTCAAAATATCACCTTTTTATGACAGTACTGGTGTTATAGTTACCAAATAAGCAGAAACACATCTGATAAAAGCAACTTTTTATCAAGTGAGAGCTCATTTGAATATAGGGGGGGTTGAAAACAGTCGATTCTGTTGCTATGACGGTATGATATAAAAATTAACATTTTTCCTCACAAAAGAAAAAAACTAACTAAAAAAGCTTTTCTTAGCTGTAATGAGTGTATAAATGAACTTATTAACTAGAAATACACCACAATGGAATTCAGGTTGAGAAGCAGAGGTCTCTTTTCTGTAGCTTAAACTTTATTAAAACTATGCACAAAGTAGAGTTTTGACTAGTTTTAAGAAAACTGACATTTAATTGTTATACAAAAAGACTCATTTGCATCTTTTCAGTCCTTTTTGCATGCCAAGTCACTGAAAAAGTAGAAAACATAGCAACTGACTACACTGATTGGTTCAAAGTACCCAAAAGCATACTAGATTCACAGACTTTACATTAAAACGACACATTGCAAATGATGCCTACCCATGCCAAATAATTACCTAGAGGCCAGAGGAATGAATAAACACTACATATTGATTAAAATACTGCTGTATAACCTTCTTTTAAGAAACAAAATGAATACATTTAATCTTTAGTTACAATCTTCAAGGTATGATACATGTTTCTGTCTAGCAATAAGTGCTGGTACATGAACTAGGATCATGGTTTACCTTTATTTAATCAATTTTTGGTCTGAAAGGTATTATATAATACCAATAATACATTTTTATTTCATGTCACCTTAGGTTCTACCTTACTCTACTCTATAGAATTGTAAACAGTGTGCTTTTTGCAAAAATAATCACTTTTTATGATACCATAGGCCAAAAAGTCAAATTTTTCTTCAGATAATGAAACAGACTATAACTATAAAACCTGAAGATATATTTTGCAGAAAAGATGTTTTCCTATAATGAGTTCTGGTACCCTTTCATAAAAAGTGCCTCACAAGTGGGATTTGTGTATTTGACCAATTTGTAAATTTTGCTCTTACAGAGGTCATTATCCTTTTGGATAGCCTGAGCAAAAGTAACCGGACGGGCGAGACATCAAAATTTTTTATTAAAAAAATCTTTCTTTCACTTAAAATTTCATATATGGGGCATTACACCTATAATGCTAAATTACATAAAAATGGAGAGAAAAGTATACCTGTCCACGGATTTTTTTTGGGAAAATTACCTTAAAGTTTAAGAATGGTTTTTCTACTTTCATTTCAGTGTTGTGGTCACATTGTACCACATTACACACTTTAGGAAGTGCTTCCACTGTAAAGACATTGACTGGAAAAAAATATATTCTTGTTCTACAGTAATGCCATACCTTTCAAAATATCCAACTCTTAAGCAATAGCAGTTATAAGCAAAAGCAGAAACAAAAGAGAAAATTGGGACTATTTTTTCATCCTGCCATCTTTTGACATGCACCGGAAATTCATTACATGAATAGGATAATGACCCCACAATACAGTTGTTTACCCATTAAGATAACAATACTTGGTTGTCTCACCATGATAATTAGAATTCAGGATTGTCTCCCCTAAGGATTATGGTACAGTGTTATCTACCCAAAAAGGTTACAATGCAAGGTTGCCTTCCCAAAAAGATTAGGATACTGGGTTGTCTCCCAACAAACATTATAATACAGGATTGTCTCCCCATAAAGATAACACAGGGTTATCACCCCCTGCAGAGATTGCAATACAGGGTTGCTTCCCCATAAAGATTACAATACAGGGTTTTCTCCCCACAAAGGTTGCAATACATGGTTGTTTCCCCTTAAAGATTGCAACCCCAAATATTGACCTATTACCTACAAGTATACAGAAGGTCATTTCGATGATTGATTACATTTAAGCAAGCAATAATTTCAGAACAAAAACTATTTAAGTTTGAAGTTGTCATACTACATGTATAATCTGTTTCAGTAAAAGTATTTATAGGTTTTTTAAGGTACAGGTATGATAGTGTATAAAAGCACAAAGCAAAATCTTTATGGTAGGATATTCCATTGTTGGTGGGAAATATGTGATACAAGAAGACTGATCTTTCTTTGATACTTATACCCCCAAAAATTTAAACTGCACAAAATAAACTTGTATACAAACTAAAAAGCCAAACATTATGAAAAAAAAAAACAAAACATGACCATTTTCTTTATGACATTTAATGCAACTTCTCCCCATTCTATTACCTATTCTACCTGTAAGCCTCAAAAAATAGAAATGACTTCTCCCTATATTTCTGACCCACTTTTGGAAACAGGCATTTTTTACCAGGCTAGTTAATCTTGCTAACGTCGAGTGATATTTGTAATACAGTAGCAATGTTAGTGTCCAATCCTGCTGTCTTTATTGCCTTGCGAGTCGATAGAAACAAGTTATTAAGTAGCTTTCTTTATTGCCCTGATCACAGAATGGAAAAAAGTTATTAACTGGGTAGCCTTTTTTATATTAATTCAGTAACCATGGCAGTTTTAGCATATTGATGCCAATTTTTATGTATTATTTAATAATGTTCATTACTGGTATAGGACAGATAATTGTTTATGTTTTGTAGGTGCGTGTTTTGATGAGTGATTTTGCAGTATTAATTGCCATCATGTGCATGGTAATCCTTGATTTCTGTATGGGTATCAATACACCAAAGCTGGAGGTACCTGATGGCTTCAAGGTATTATTTTATTGGTCGTTTAATGATAGGGGCATCATTGGGTGAAAAAATATTTGGTCATTACTGAACTGGGCACCTTTGAGTTGGTAAGTAATGAACTGGCACTTTCTAATGGTAAGTAATGACTGGTACCATGCATTGGTCAGTAATGAACTGGTACCCTAAATTGGTCAGGTATATACTGGTTCCTTGAATTAGTCAATAATGAACTGGTACCCTTAATTGGTCAGTTATTTACTGGTTCCTTCAATTAGTCAATAATGAACTGGTACTCTAAATAGGTCAGTATAAACTGGTTCCTTGAATTAGTCAATGATGAACTGGTACCTTGTTGAGGTAAGAATATTAGAGTCTGTCACGATCAATTCTGAAGTGAAAATATACCTTTATTGAAACTTTAGTTCAAGTTTTAGCATTTTTATTTCCTTTTTCCTAAGACATGTCATATTATACCAATATTCCAAATGATTGTGGTCAATATACAAGAATATTTACCCATGGTGCCTTGAACTGCATTTATATGTTAAAGTGCCTGACATCAACAGCGGAGAGCAATATAACATTACATGCAGTACCAAAGGAAAATATTCTTGTTTATTAACAAAAAATCATATTTGTTGGATTATATTTTAATATAATAGAAATTTTTTCATGTACCATGGCCACAATTATTTTTTGCCATTATTTAAGTTCATTACTTATGATGGGGATGTTATGTTCGCAGCCAACTAACCCTGATCGTGGCTGGGTAATCAATCCCTTCGGCGACAACCCATGGTATACCATCATTGCTGCCATCATCCCTGCCCTGCTTGCCACCATCTTGATTTTCATGGACCAGCAGATCACAGCAGTAATAGTCAACAGGCGAGAGAATAAACTTAAAGTAAGTCTTTAATGTTTGTTTGTAAGAGTTGTTATGCCATCTTGGTTATTTTTCAGCTGTGTTGTGCCCTCCAATTTTTGTCTCGCCTGCGACGACTGGAGGCGAGACATGTGTATGGGAATCCGGCGGCGGCGGCGTAAACACTTGACATCTTGCTTCATATCTTTGTAAGCCCAAGCCCTAGGTCCATCATATTTGGTCCAGAGGTAGCTTATAATGAGTACTTGCCAGTCAGTCACCTGTCACCTGACCTTGACCTCAATTTCACGGTCCAGTGACTACATTAAAGTTTTTGGGTTACGACAGTTCCTCTGTAACTACGCATGGTAGGATGACAATATTTGGTGTATAGGTTGCTGATGACTAGTACATGAATGTCTGGTAGGTGTCACCTGACCTTGACCTCAATTTCACGGTCCAGTGACTACGTTACGACAGTTCCTCTGTAACTACGCATGGTAGGATGACAATATTTGGTGTATAGGTTGCTGATGACTAGTACATGACTGTCTGGTAGGTGTCACCTGACCTTGACCTCAATTTCACGGTCCAGTGACTACGTTAAAGTTTTTGGGTTACGACAGTTCCTCTGTAACTATGCATAGTAGGATGACAATATTTGGTGTATAGGTTGCTGACTAGTACATGACTGTCTGGTAGGTGTCACCTGACCTTGACCTCAATTTCACGGTCCAGCGACTACGTTAAAGTTTTGGGGTTACGACAGTTCCTCTGTAACTACGCATGGTAGGATGACAATATTTGGTGTATAGGTTGCTGATGACTAGTACATGACTGTCTGGTAGGTGTCACCTGACCTTGACCTCAATTTCACGGTCCAGCGACTACGTTAAAGTTTTTGGGTTACGACAGTTCCTCTGTAACTACACATGGTAGGATGACAATATTTGGTGTATAGGTTGCTGATGAATAGTACATGACTGTTTGGTAAGTTCCACCTGACCTTGACCTCAATTTCATGGTCCAGCGACTACGTTAAAGTTTTTGGGTTACGGCTGTTTCCCTTGTAACTATGCAGGATATGGTGACAATATTTTGTATACAGGCTGCTGCTGATATTTAATGCTATTTACGTAACGCTTATGACGAAATTTATTTTCGTTACTGATGCGGAATGCAGGCGAGACGTTTTTCTGTGTCCACACTTGTTATTAGGGATGAAGCTTTCTTAAAAAAGCAAATGAAAGCATAATTTAATTGGTTTAAAGTTCTGTTAGAATGGACATATAAATTCAAATTCAAATTTCTATTGGTCTAATTAATGTCCCACAGGGGGCAATGAGATAAAACATTTATAATAGGTGTACAACCGATAAGGGTCTCACAAGGGGCAATCAACAGATCTAAATTATAACCACGTCCTTTTCTGTAAATAAAAAAAAACATTGTCATTGCCTGGGCTTATTTACAGAAAGGACGTGGTTATAAATTAGATCTGTTGATTGTTGCTACGTTCATTTACTTCCTTGTTTTGTTTTTACTTACAGAAAGAACGTGGTTATCATTTAGATCTGTTGCTTGTTGCTATGTTAATTTATTTCCATGTTTTGTTTTTATTCATTAAAAGGACGTGATTATAAATTAGATCTGTTGATTGTTGCTATGTTAATTTACTTCCTTGTTTTGTTTTTACTTACAGAAAGGACGTGGTTATCATTTAGACCTGTTGATTGTTGCCACATTAATTCTTATAAATTCGTTCCTTGGTCTGCCGTGGTTTGTTGCCGCCACTGTTCTGTCTATAACTCACGTGATGAGTCTAAAAAAAGAATCACAGTGTACAGCACCAGGGGAGCAACCCAAGTTTTTAGGATGCAGGTGAGTGTCGTGCTGTATTCCAAAAATGACTACAGGATACGAAGGGTATGTTTTGCTTTGGTCAAGCAATTTGTATATAGTCTTACCAAATGTCTCACACAAAAATGTTCAGTTTCAATAAGAATCCATAAATGGTTTGGTTAAATAAGTGGTGTTGATAGTCAGTCATATCTCCTGTTAATCACTTGCGTATCTACACAGGGGGTGGGATGGGGAGGTTTACTCTGAGATGGGGGTTGTCTTCAAATACTTCCACTTCCTCTCTCAATAAAAACTAGAAATAGCTAGAAATAACAGAAAGTGGAATAAAACAGCAAATACAAACAAAGAAACAAACCAACATTACATTATATTACGATCATTTACACATATAAAAGTGTGTTTTGTGTAAAAGTAAATAAAACATCAAACAAACAAACGTTACATTATATTATGATCATTGACACATATAAAACTGTGTTTTGTGTAAATGTAAATAAAACATCATACAAACAAACGTTACATTATATTACGATCATTCATACATATAAAACTGTGTTTTGTGTAAGAGTAAATAAAACATCATACAAACAAACGTTACATTATATTACGATCATTCATACATATAAAAGTGTGTTTTGTGTAAGAGTAAATAAAACATCAAACAAACGTTACATTATATTACGATCATTGACACATATAAAACTGTGTTTTGTGTAAGAGTAAATAAAACATCATACAAACAAACGTTACATTATATTACGATCATTCATACATATAAAAGTGTGTTTTGTGTAAGAGTAAATAAAACATCAAACAAACGTTACATTATATTACGATCATTGACACATATAAAAGTGTGTTTTGTGTAAGAGTAAATAAAACATCATACAAACAAACGTTACATTATATTACGATCATTCACACATATAAAAGTGTGTTTTGTGTAAAAGTAAATAAAACATCATACAAACAAACGTTACATTATATTATGATCATTGACACATATAAAAGTGTGTTTTGTGTAAAAGTAAATAAAACATCAAGCAAACCAACATTACATTATATTACGATCATTCACACATATAAAACTGTGTTTTGTGTAAAAGTAAATAAAACATCAAACAAACAAACGTTACATTATATTACGATCATTCATACATATAAAACTGTGTTTTGTGTAAAAGTAAATAAAACATCAAACAAAAGTTACATTATATTACGATCATTCATACATATAAAACTGTGTTTTGTGTAAAAGTAAATAAAACATCAAACAAACAAACGTTACTTTATATTACGATCATTTACACATATAAAAGTGTGTTTTGTGTAAAAGTAAATAAAACATCAAACAAACGTTACATTATATTATGATCATTCACACATATAAAACTGTGTTTTGTGTAAAAGTAAATAAAACATCAAACAAACAAACGTTACATTATATTACGATCATTCATACATATAAAACTGTGTTTTGTGTAAAAGTAAATAAAACATCAAACAAACAAACATTACATTATATTACGATCATTCATACATATAAAACTGTGTTTTGTGTAAATGTAAATAAAACATCAAACAAACAAACATTACATTATATTACCATCATTCATACATATAAAAGTGTGTTTTGTGTAAATGTAAATAAAACATCAAACAAACAAACGTTACATTATATTACGATCATTCATACCTATAAAAGTGTGTTTTGTGTAAATGTAAATAAAACATCAAACAAACAAACATTACATTATATTATGATCATTGACACATATAAAACTGTGTTTTGTGTAAAAGTAAATAAAACATCAAACAAACAAACATTACATTATATTACGATCATTTACACATATAAAACTGTGTTTTGTGTAAAAGTAAATAAAACATCAAACAAACAAACGTTACATTATATTATGATCATTTACACATATAAAAGTGTGTTTTGTGTAAAAGTAAATAAAACATCAAACAAACAAACGTTACATTATATTACGATCATTTACACATATAAAAGTGTGTTTTGTGTAAAAGTAAATAAAACATCAAACAAACAAACATTACATTATATTATGATCATTGACACATATAAAAGTGTGTTTTGTGTAAAAGTAAATAAAACATCAAACAAACAAACGTTACATTATATTATGATCATTGACACATATAAAAGTGTGTTTTGTGTAAAAGTAAATAAAACATCAAACAAACAAACGTTACATTATATTACGATCATTTACACATATAAAAGTGTGTTTTGTGTAAAAGTAAATAAAACATCAAACAAACAAACATTACATTATATTATGATCATTGACACATATAAAAGTGTGTTTTGTGTAAAAGTAAATAAAACATCAAACAAACAAACGTTACATTATATTATGATCATTGACACATATAAAAGTGTGTTTTGTGTAAAAGTAAATAAAACATCAAACAAACGTTACATTATATTATGATCATTGACACATATAAAAGTGTGTTTTGTGTAAATGTAAATAAAACATCAAACAAACGTTACATTATATTATGATCATTTACACATATAAAAGTGTGTTTTGTGTAAAAGTAAATAAAACATCAAACAAACGTTACATTATATTATGATCATTCACACATATAAAACTGTGTTTTGTGTAAAAGTAAATAAAACATCAAACAAACAAACGTTACATTATATTACGATCATTCATACATATAAAACTGTGTTTTGTGTAAAAGTAAATAAAACATCAAACAAACAAACATTACATTATATTACGATCATTCATACATATAAAACTGTGTTTTGTGTAAATGTAAATAAAACATCAAACAAACAAACATTACATTATATTACCATCATTCATACATATAAAAGTGTGTTTTGTGTAAATGTAAATAAAACATCAAACAAACAAACGTTACATTATATTACGATCATTCATACCTATAAAAGTGTGTTTTGTGTAAATGTAAATAAAACATCAAACAAACAAACATTACATTATATTATGATCATTGACACATATAAAAGTGTGTTTTGTGTAAAAGTAAATAAAACATCAAACAAACGTTACATTATATTATGATCATTTACACATATAAAAGTGTGTTTTGTGTAAAAGTAAATAAAACATCAAACAAACAAACGTTACATTATATTACGATCATTTACACATATAAAAGTGTGTTTTGTGTAAAAGTAAATAAAACATCAAACAAACAAACATTACATTATATTATGATCATTGACACATATAAAAGTGTGTTTTGTGTAAAAGTAAATAAAACATCAAACAAACAAACGTTACATTATATTATGATCATTGACACATATAAAAGTGTGTTTTGTGTAAAAGTAAATAAAACATCAAACAAACAAACGTTACATTATATTACGATCATTTACACATATAAAAGTGTGTTTTGTGTAAAAGTAAATAAAACATCAAACAAACAAACATTACATTATATTATGATCATTGACACATATAAAAGTGTGTTTTGTGTAAAAGTAAATAAAACATCAAACAAACAAACGTTACATTATATTATGATCATTGACACATATAAAAGTGTGTTTTGTGTAAAAGTAAATAAAACATCAAACAAACGTTACATTATATTATGATCATTGACACATATAAAAGTGTGTTTTGTGTAAATGTAAATAAAACATCAAACAAACGTTACATTATATTATGATCATTGACACATATAAAAGTGTGTTTTGTGTAAAAGTAAATAAAACATCAAACAAACGTTACATTATATTATGATCATTGACACATATAAAAGTGTGTTTTGTGTAAATGTAAATAAAACATCAAACAAACGTTACATTATATTATGATCATTGACACATATAAAAGTGTGTTTTGTGTAAAAGTAAATAAAACATCAAACAAACGTTACATTATATTATGATCATTGACACATATAAAAGTGTGTTTTGTGTAAAAGTAAATAAAACATCAAACAAACAAACGTTACATTATATTACGATCATTGACACATATAAAACTGTGTTTTGTGTATGAGTAAATAAAACATCAAACAAACAAACGTTACATTATATTACGATCATTGACACATATAAAACTGTGTTTTGTGTATGAGTAAATAAAACATCAAACAAACAAACGTTACATTATATTACGATCATTTACACATATAAAAGTGTGTTTTGTGTAAATGTAAATAAAACATCAAACAAACAAACGTTACATTATATTAGTACGATCATTTACACATATAAAAGTGTGTTTTGTGTAAATGTAAATAAAACATCAAACAAACGTTACATTATATTACGATCATTTACACATATAAAAGTGTGTTTTGTGTAAGAGTAAATAAAACATCAAACAAACAAACATTACATTATATTATGATCATTGACACATATAAAACTGTGTTTTGTGTATGAGTAAATAAAACATCAAACAAACAAACGTTACATTATATTACGATCATTGACACATATAAAACTGTGTTTTGTGTATGAGTAAATAAAACATCAAACAAACAAACGTTACATTATATTACGATCATTGACACATATAAAACTGTGTTTTGTGTATGAGTAAATAAAACATCAAACAAACAAACGTTACATTATATTACGATCATTTACACATATAAAAGTGTGTTTTGTGTAAATGTAAATAAAACATCAACAAACAAACGTTACATTATATTAGTACGATCATTTACACATATAAAAGTGTGTTTTGTGTAAATGTAAATAAAACATCAAACAAACGTTACATTATATTACGATCATTTACACATATAAAACTGTGTTTTGTGTAAAAGTAAATAAAACATCAAACAAACAAACGTTACATTATATTACGATCATTTACACATATAAAAGTGTGTTTTGTGTAAAAGTAAATAAAACATCAAACAAACAAACGTTACATTATATTATGATCATTGACACATATAAAAGTGTGTTTTGTTTAAGAGTAAATAAAACATCAAACAAACAAACGTTACATTATATTATGATCATTTACACATATAAAAGTGTGTTTTGTTTAAGAGTAAATAAAACATCAAACAAACAAACGTTACATTATATTAGTACGATCATTTACACATATAAAAGTGTGTTTTGTGTAAATGTAAATAAAACATCAAACAAACGTTACATTATATTACGATCATTTACACATATAAAACTGTGTTTTGTGTAAAAGTAAATAAAACATCAAACAAACAAACGTTACATTATATTACGATCATTTACACATATAAAAGTGTGTTTTGTGTAAAAGTAAATAAAACATCAAACAAACAAACGTTACATTATATTATGATCATTGACACATATAAAACTGTGTTTTGTGTAAAAGTAAATAAAACATCAAACAAGCCAACATTACATTATATTATGATCATTTACACATATAAAACTGTGTTTTGTGTAAAAGTAAATAAAACATCAAACAAACAAACGTTACATTATATTACGATCATTGACACATATAAAACTGTGTTTTGTGTAAAAGTAAATAAAACATCAAACAAACATATTATATTACGATCATTGACACATATAAAACTGTGTTTTGTGTAAATGTAAATAAAACATCAAACAAACAAACGTTACATTATATTACGATCATTTACACATATAAAACTGTGTTTTGTGTAAGAGTAAATAAAACATCAAACAAACAAACATTACATTATATTATGATCATTGACACATATAAAACTGTGTTTTGTGTAAAAGTAAATAAAACATCAAACAAACAAACGTTACATTATATTACGATCATTGACACATATAAAAGTGTGTTTTGTGTAAAAGTAAATAAAACATCAAACAAACAAACGTTACATTATATTACGATCATTGACACATATAAAACTGTGTTTTGTGTAAGAGTAAATAAAACATCATACAAACAAACGTTACATTATATTACGATCATTTACACATATAAAAGTGTGTTTTGTGTAAGAGTAAATAAAACATAAAATAAACAAACATTACATTATATTATGATCATTGACACATATAAAACTGTGTTTTGTGTAAGAGTAAATAAAACATCATACAAACAAACGTTATATTATATTATGATCATTGACACATATAAAACTGTGTTTTGTGTAAAAGTAAATAAAACATCAAACAAACAAACGTTACATTATATTATGATCATTGACACATATAAAAGTGTGTTTCGTGTAAAAGTAAATAAAACATCAAACAAACGTTACATTATATTACGATCATTTACACATATAAAAGTGTGTTTTGTGTAAGAGTAAATAAAACATCAAACAAACAAACGTTACATTATATTACGATCATTGACACATATAAAAGTGTGTTTTGTGTAAAAGTAAATAAAACATCAAACAAACAAACGTTACATTATATTACGATCATTGACACATATAAAAGTGTGTTTTGTTTAAGAGTAAATAAAACATCAAACAAACAAACGTTACATTATATTACGATCATTTACACATATAAAACTGTGTTTTGTGTATGAGTAAATAAAACATCAAACAAACAAACATTACATTATATTACGATCATTGACACATATAAAACTGTGTTTTGTGTAAAAGTAAATAAAACATCAAACAAACAAACATTACATTATATTACGATCATTCATACATATAAAACTGTGTTTTGTGTAAAAGTAAATAAAACATCAAACAAACAAACGTTACATTATATTATGATCATTGACACATATAAAAGTGTGTTTTGTGTAAGAGTAAATAAAACATCAAACAAACAAACGTTATATTATATTACGATCATTGACACATATAAAAGTGTGTTTTGTGTAAAAGTAAATAAAACATCAAACAAACAAACGTTACATTATATTATGATCATTGACACATATAAAAGTGTGTTTCGTGTAAAAGTAAATAAAACAGCAAACAAACATATTATATTACGATCATTGACACATATAAAACTGTGTTTTGTGTAAGAGTAAATAAAACATCAAACAAACAAACGTTACATTATATTACGATCATTGACACATATAAAAGTGTGTTTTGTGTAAAAGTAAATAAAACATCAAACAAACAAACGTTACATTATATTACAATCATTTACACATATAAAAGTGTGTTTTGTGTAAGAGTAAATAAAACATCAAACAAACAAACATTACATTATATTATGATCATTGACACATATAAACTGTGTTTTGTGTAAAAGTAAATAAAACATCATACAAACAAACGTTACATTATATTACGATCATTTACACATATAAAAGTGTGTTTTGTTTAAGAGTAAATAAAACATCAAACAAACAAACGTTACATTATATTACGATCATTTACACATATAAAAGTGTGTTTTGTGTATGAGTAAATAAAACATCAAACAAACAAACATTACATTATATTACGATCATTGACACATATAAAAGTGTGTTTTGTGTAAATGTAAATAAAACATCAAACAAACAAACGTTACATTATATTACGATCATTGACACATATAAAAGTGTGTTTTGTGTAAATGTAAATAAAACATCAAACAAACAAACATTACATTATATTACGATCATTTACACATATAAAAGTGTGTTTTGTGTAAAAGTAAATAAAACATCAAACAAACAAACATTACATTATATTATGATCATTGACACATATAAAAGTGTGTTTTGTGTAAAAGTAAATAAAACATCAAACAAACGTTACATTATATTATGATCATTGACACATATAAAACTGTGTTTTGTGTAAATGTAAATAAAACATCAAACAAACGTTACATTATATTATGATCATTGACACATATAAAAGTGTGTTTTGTGTAAATGTAAATAAAACATCAAACAAACAAACGTTATATTATATTACGATCATTTACACATAAAAAAGTGTGTTTTGTGTAAATGTAAATAAAACATCAAACAAACAAACATTACATTATATTATGATCATTAACACATATAAAACTGTGTTTTGTGTAAAAGTAAATAAAACATCAAACAAACAAACATTACATTAGATTATGATCATTGACACATATAAAACTGTGTTTTGTGTAAGAGTAAAGAAAACATCAAACAAACAAACCTTACATTATATTACGATCATTGACACATATAAAAGTGTGTTTTGTGTAAAAGTAAATAAAACATCAAACAAACGTTACATTATATTACGATCATTGACACATATAAAAGTGTGTTTTGTGTAAAAGTAAATAAAACATCAAACAAACAAACATTACATTATATTATGATCATTGACACATATAAAAGTGTGTTTTGTGTAAAAGAAAATAAAACATCAAACAAACAAACATTACATTATATTATGATCATTGACACATATAAAAGTGTGTTTTGTGTAAATGTAAATAAAACATCAAACAAACGTTACATTATATTATGATCATTGACACATATAAAAGTGTGTTTTGTGTAAAAGTAAATAAAACATCAAACAAGCCAACATTACATTATATTATGATCATTTACACATATAAAACTGTGTTTTGTGTAAAAGTAAATAAAACAGCAAACAAACAAACGTTACATTATATTACGATCATTGACACATATAAAACTGTGTTTTGTGTAAAAGTAAATAAAACATCAAACAAACATATTATATTACGATCATTGACACATATAAAACTGTGTTTTGTGTAAATGTAAATAAAACATCAAACAAACAAACGTTACATTATATTACGATCATTTACACATATAAAACTGTGTTTTGTGTAAAAGTAAATAAAACATCAAACAAACAAACATTACATTATATTATGATCATTGACACATATAAAACTGTGTTTTGTGTAAAAGTAAATAAAACATCAAACAAACAAACGTTACATTATATTACGATCATTGACACATATAAAAGTGTGTTTTGTGTAAAAGTAAATAAAACATCAAACAAACAAACGTTACATTATATTACGATCATTGACACATATAAAACTGTGTTTTGTGTAAGAGTAAATAAAACATCATACAAACAAACGTTACATTATATTACGATCATTTACACATATAAAAGTGTGTTTTGTGTAAGAGTAAATAAAACATAAAATAAACAAACATTTCATTATATTATGATCATTGACACATATAAAACTGTGTTTTGTGTAAGAGTAAATAAAACATCATACAAACAAACGTTATATTATATTATGATCATTGACACATATAAAACTGTGTTTTGTGTAAAAGTAAATAAAACATCAAACAAACAAACGTTACATTATATTATGATCATTGACACATATAAAAGTGTGTTTCGTGTAAAAGTAAATAAAACATCAAACAAACGTTACATTATATTACGATCATTTACACATATAAAAGTGTGTTTTGTGTAAGAGTAAATAAAACATCAAACAAACAAACGTTACATTATATTACGATCATTGACACATATAAAAGTGTGTTTTGTGTAAAAGTAAATAAAACATCAAACAAACAAACATTACATTATATTACGATCATTGACACATATAAAAGTGTGTTTTGTTTAAGAGTAAATAAAACATCAAACAAACAAACGTTACATTATATTACGATCATTTACACATATAAAACTGTGTTTTGTGTATGAGTAAATAAAACATCAAACAAACAAACATTACATTATATTACGATCATTGACACATATAAAACTGTGTTTTGTGTAAAAGTAAATAAAACATCAAACAAACAAACATTACATTATATTACGATCATTCATACATATAAAACTGTGTTTTGTGTAAAAGTAAATAAAACATCAAACAAACAAACGTTACATTATATTATGATCATTGACACATATAAAAGTGTGTTTTGTGTAAGAGTAAATAAAACATCAAACAAACAAACGTTATATTATATTACGATCATTGACACATATAAAAGTGTGTTTTGTGTAAAAGTAAATAAAACATCAAACAAACAAACGTTACATTATATTATGATCATTGACACATATAAAAGTGTGTTTCGTGTAAAAGTAAATAAAACAGCAAACAAACATATTATATTACGATCATTGACACATATAAAACTGTGTTTTGTGTAAGAGTAAATAAAACATCAAACAAACAAACGTTACATTATATTACGATCATTGACACATATAAAAGTGTGTTTTGTGTAAAAGTAAATAAAACATCAAACAAACAAACGTTACATTATATTACAATCATTTACACATATAAAAGTGTGTTTTGTGTAAGAGTAAATAAAACATCAAACAAACAAACATTACATTATATTATGATCATTGACACATATAAACTGTGTTTTGTGTAAAAGTAAATAAAACATCATACAAACAAACGTTACATTATATTACGATCATTTACACATATAAAAGTGTGTTTTGTTTAAGAGTAAATAAAACATCAAACAAACAAACGTTACATTATATTACGATCATTTACACATATAAAAGTGTGTTTTGTGTATGAGTAAATAAAACATCAAACAAACAAACATTACATTATATTACGATCATTGACACATATAAAAGTGTGTTTTGTGTAAATGTAAATAAAACATCAAACAAACAAACGTTACATTATATTACGATCATTGACACATATAAAAGTGTGTTTTGTGTAAATGTAAATAAAACATCAAACAAACAAACATTACATTATATTACGATCATTTACACATATAAAAGTGTGTTTTGTGTAAAAGTAAATAAAACATCAAACAAACAAACATTACATTATATTATGATCATTGACACATATAAAAGTGTGTTTTGTGTAAAAGTAAATAAAACATCAAACAAACGTTACATTATATTATGATCATTGACACATATAAAACTGTGTTTTGTGTAAATGTAAATAAAACATCAAACAAACGTTACATTATATTATGATCATTGACACATATAAAAGTGTGTTTTGTGTAAATGTAAATAAAACATCAAACAAACAAACGTTATATTATATTACGATCATTTACACATAAAAAAGTGTGTTTTGTGTAAATGTAAATAAAACATCAAACAAACAAACATTACATTATATTATGATCATTAACACATATAAAACTGTGTTTTGTGTAAAAGTAAATAAAACATCAAACAAACAAACATTACATTAGATTATGATCATTGACACATATAAAACTGTGTTTTGTGTAAGAGTAAAGAAAACATCAAACAAACAAACCTTACATTATATTACGATCATTGACACATATAAAAGTGTGTTTTGTGTAAAGTAAATAAAACATCAAACAAACGTTACATTATATTACGATCATTGACACATATAAAAGTGTGTTTTGTGTAAAAGTAAATAAAACATCAAACAAACAAACATTACATTATATTATGATCATTGACACATATAAAAGTGTGTTTTGTGTAAAAGAAAATAAAACATCAAACAAACAAACATTACATTATATTATGATCATTGACACATATAAAAGTGTGTTTTGTGTAAATGTAAATAAAACATCAAACAAACGTTACATTATATTATGATCATTGACACATATAAAAGTGTGTTTTGTGTAAATGTAAATAAAACATCAAACAAACGTTACATTATATTATGATCATTTACACATATAAAAGTGTGTTTTGTGTAAATGTAAATAAAACATCAAACAAACAAACGTTATATTATATTACGATCATTTACACATAAAAAAGTGTGTTTTGTGTAAATGTAAATAAAACATCAAACAAACAAACATTACATTATATTATGATCATTGACACATATAAAACTGTGTTTTGTGTAAAAGTAAATAAAACATCAAACAAACAAACATTACATTATATTATGATCATTGACACATATAAAAGTGTGTTTTGTGTAAGAGTAAAGAAAACATCAAACAAACAAACCTTACATTATATTACGATCATTGACACATATAAAAGTGTGTTTTGTGTAAAAGTAAATAAAACATCAAACAAACAAACATTACATTATATTATGATCATTGACACATATAAAAGTGTGTTTTGTGTAAATGTAAATAAAACATCAAACAAACGTTACATTATATTATGATCATTGACACATATAAAAGTGTGTTTTGTGTAAAAGTAAATAAAACATCAAACAAACGTTACATTATATTATGATCATTGACACATATAAAAGTGTGTTTTGTGTAAAAGTAAATAAAACATCAAATAAACGTTACATTATATTATGATCATTGACACATATAAAAGTGTGTTTTGTGTAAAAGTAAATAAAACATCAAACAAACAAACATTACATTATATTACGATCATTGACACATATAAAAGTGTGTTTTGTTTAAGAGTAAATAAAACATCAAACAAACAAACGTTACATTATATTACGATCATTTACACATATAAAAGTGTGTTTTGTGTAAAAGTAAATAAAACATCAAACAAACAAACATTACATTATATTATGATCATTGACACACATAAAACTGTGTTTTGTGTAAAAGTAAATAAAACATCAAACAAACAAACATTACATTATATTATGATCATTGACACATATAAAAGTGTGTTTTGTGTAAAAGTAAATAAAACATCAAACAAACGTTACATTATATTATGATCATTGACACATATAAAAGTGTGTTTTGTGTAAAAGTAAATAAAACATCAAACAAACGTTACATTATATTACGATCATTTACACATATAAAAGTGTGTTTTGTGTAAAAGTAAATAAAACATCAAACAAACAAACATTACATTATATTATGATCATTGACACACATAAAACTGTGTTTTGTGTAAAAGTAAATAAAACATCAAACAAACAAACATTACATTATATTATGATCATTGACACATATAAAAGTGTGTTTTGTGTAAAAGTAAATAAAACATCAAACAAACGTTACATTATATTATGATCATTGACACATATAAAAGTGTGTTTTGTGTAAAAGTAAATAAAACATCAAACAAACAAACGTTACATTATATTATGATCATTGACACATATAAAAGTGTGTTTTGTGTAAAAGTAAATAAAACAGCAAACAAACAAACGTTACATTATATTACAATCATTTACACATATAAAAGTGTGTTTTGTGTAAAAGTAAATAAAACATCAAACAAACAAACATTACATTATATTATGATCATTGACACATATAAAAGTGTGTTTTGTGTAAAAGTAAATAAAACATCAAACAAACAAACGTTACATTATATTACGATCATTTACACATATAAAAGTGTGTTTTGTGTAAAAGTAAATAAAACATCAAACAAACAAACATTACATTATATTATGATCATTGACACATATAAAAGTGTGTTTTGTGTAAAAGTAAATAAAACATCAAACAAACAAACGTTACATTATATTATGATCATTGACACATATAAAACTGTGTTTTGTGTAAGAGTAAATAAAACATCAAACAAACGTTACATTATATTATGATCATTGACACATATAAAAGTGTGTTTTGTGTAAAAGTAAATAAAACATCAAACAAACAAACATTACATTATATTATGATCATTGACACATATAAAAGTGTGTTTTGTGTAAAAGTAAATAAAACATCAAACAAACAAACGTTACATTATATTATGATCATTGACACATATAAAAGTGTGTTTTGTGTAAAAGTAAATAAAACATCAAACAAACAAACGTTACATTATATTACGATCATTTACACATATAAAAGTGTGTTTTGTGTAAAAGTAAATAAAACATCAAACAAACAAACATTACATTATATTATGATCATTGACACATATAAAAGTGTGTTTTGTGTAAGAGTAAATAAAACATCATACAAACAAACATTACATTATATTATGATCATTGACACATATAAAAGTGTGTTTTGTGTAAAAGTAAATAAAACATCAAACAAACGTTACATTATATTACGATCATTTACACATATAAAAGTGTGTTTTGTGTAAAAGTAAATAAAACATCAAACAAACGTTACATTATATTATGATCATTGACACATATAAAACTGTGTTTTGTGTAAAAGTAAATAAAACATCAAACAAACAAACGTTACATTGTATTACGATCATTCACACATATAAAAGTGTGTTTTGTGTAAAAGTAAATAAAACATCAAACAAACCAACGTTACATTATATTATGATCATTGACACATATAAAACTGTGTTTTGTGTAAAAGTAAATAAAACATCAAACAAACAAACGTTACATTATATTATGATCATTTACACATATAAAAGTGTGTTTTGTGTAAAAGTAAATAAAACATCAAACAAACCAACGTTACATTATATTATGATCATTGACACATATAAAACTGTGTTTTGTGTAAAAGTAAATAAAACATCAAACAAACAAACATTACATTATATTACGATCATTGACACATATAAAAGTGTGTTTTGTGTAAAAGTAAATAAAACATCAAACAAACGTTACATTATATTATGATCATTGACACATATAAAAGTGTGTTTTGTGTAAATGTAAATAAAACATCAAACAAACGTTACATTATATTATGATCATTGACACATATAAAAGTGTGTTTTGTGTAAAAGTAAATAAAACATCAAACAAGCCAACATTACATTATATTACGATCATTTACACATATAAAAGTGTGTTTTGTGTAAAAGTAAATAAAACATCAAACAAACAAACGTTACATTATATTATGATGATTGACACATATAAAAGTGTGTTTTGTGTAAGAGTAAATAAAACATCAAACAAACAAACATTACATTATATTACGATCATTGACACATATAAAAGTGTGTTTTGTGTAAAAGTAAATAAAACATCAAACAAGCCAACATTACATTATATTACGATCATTTACACATATAAAAGTGTGTTTTGTGTAAGAGTAAATAAAACATCAAACAAACAAACGTTACATTATATTACGATCATTGACACATATAAAAGTGTGTTTTGTGTAAAAGTAAATAAAACATCAAACAAACAAACGTTACATTATATTACGATCATTTACACATATAAAAGTGTGTTTTGTGTAAAAGTAAATAAAACATCAAACAAACAAACATTACATTATATTATGATCATTGACACATATAAAAGTGTGTTTTGTGTAAGAGTAAATAAAACATCATACAAACAAACATTACATTATATTATGATCATTGACACATATAAAAGTGTGTTTTGTGTAAAAGTAAATAAAACATCAAACAAACGTTACATTATATTACGATCATTTACACATATAAAAGTGTGTTTTGTGTAAAAGTAAATAAAACATCAAACAAACGTTACATTATATTATGATCATTGACACATATAAAACTGTGTTTTGTGTAAAAGTAAATAAAACATCAAACAAACAAACGTTACATTATATTACGATCATTCACACATATAAAAGTGTGTTTTGTGTAAAAGTAAATAAAACATCAAACAAACCAACGTTACATTATATTATGATCATTGACACATATAAAAGTGTGTTTTGTGTAAAAGTAAATAAAACATCAAACAAACGTTACATTATATTATGATCATTGACACATATAAAAGTGTGTTTTGTGTAAATGTAAATAAAACATCAAACAAACGTTACATTATATTATGATCATTGACACATATAAAAGTGTGTTTTGTGTAAAAGTAAATAAAACATCAAACAAGCCAACATTACATTATATTACGATCATTTACACATATAAAACTGTGTTTTGTGTATGAGTAAATAAAACATCAAACAAACAAACGTTACATTATATTACGATCATTGACACATATAAAACTGTGTTTTGTGTATGAGTAAATAAAACATCAAACAAACAAACGTTACATTATATTACGATCATTTACACATATAAAAGTGTGTTTTGTGTAAATGTAAATAAAACATCAAACAAACAAACGTTACATTATATTAGTACGATCATTTACACATATAAAAGTGTGTTTTGTGTAAATGTAAATAAAACATCAAACAAACGTTACATTATATTACGATCATTGACACATATAAAAGTGTGTTTTGTGTAAGAGTAAATAAAACATCAAACAAACAAACGTTACATTATATTATGATCATTGACACATATAAAACTGTGTTTTGTGTAAAAGTAAATAAAACAGCAAACAAACAAACGTTACATTATATTACGATCATTGACACATATAAAACTGTGTTTTGTGTAAAAGTAAATAAAACATCAAACAAACATATTATATTACGATCATTTACACATATAAAACTGTGTTTTGTGTAAAAGTAAATAAAACATCAAACAAACAAACGTTACATTATATTATGATCATTGACACACATAAAACTGTGTTTTGTGTAAAAGTAAATAAAACATCAAACAAACAAACGTTATATTATATTACGATCATTGACACATATAAAACTGTGTTTTGTGTAAAAGTAAATAAAACATAATACAAACAAACGTTACATTATATTACGATCATTGACACATATAAAACTGTGTTTTGTGTAAGAGTAAATAAAACATCAAACAAACAAACGTTACATTATATTACGATCATTGACACATATAAAAGTGTGTATTGTGTAAAAGTAAATAAAACATCAAACAAACAAACATTACATTATATTAGTACGATCAGTTACACATTGTACAAAAGTGTGCTTTGTGTAAATGTAAATAAAAACCTATAATCATTGTGATAAATGACCATTAAATCTTATTTCCAACATTTTTAGCTCACCTGACCCGAAGGGTCATGTGAGCTATTGCCATCACTTGGCGTCCGTCGTCCGTCGTCTGTCCGTTCAACTTTTCAAAAATCTTCTTCTCTGAAACCACTTGACAGAATGCAACCAAACTTGGTATGGTTGTTGCTTAGCATGTCCTTTACCAAACTATCGTTTGGATTTTTGATTCGTAAAAAAACATGGTCACCATGGCTAAAAATAGAACAGGGGGGTCAAAATACTGTTTTTTGCTTATAGTTCAAAAAGTATTACAGATACAGGAAAACCGAAGAGACCTTCCTTCTTCAGCATCAAAAGCTCTACAAAACACTCCATTGGGTCAAAGTCGTATGACGACTCCTTATAGGAGTTATTGCCCTTTAATTGTCGAAATTGATGATTTTTGCCATTTTTGCCTCCAAATCTTGAAAATTATTAGAAATAGAGAAAAAGTTAGCATTGTTTAATTGTTCTGCTCTATGAGAGCTACAAAAATGTCTTTAGGGTCAAGATTGTCTGATAAACCGTTTAAGAGTTATTCCACTTGAACTGTTTTTTTTTAATCAGTTTTAATTGATTTTTAAAAATCATCTGCTCTATAACCACTGAAAGTACTGCTGTGAAACTTTGTACACATTATCCGTCAAATGTCTTCAACCAAGTTTGCACAAACCATGGCCGCAGATTAACCAACATGACTGACATGGCTAAAAATAGAACGGGGGGGGGGGGGGGGGGGTGTCAAATACAATTTTTGGCTTATAGTTCGAAAAGTATGACAGATACAGGAAAACTGTAGAGACCAGCCTTCATCAGCATCGAAAGCTCTACAAAACACTCCATTGTGTTGAAGTTGTATGATGACTCCTTGTAGGAGTTATTGCCCTTTAATTGTCAAAATTGATAATTTTTGCTATTTTTGCCACAAAATCTTAAAAATTTTTAGAACTGGAGAAAAAGTTAGCATTGCTTAATTGTTCTGCTCTATGAGGGCTACAAAAATGACTTTAGGGTCAAGATTGTCTGATTAACCGTTTAGTAATTATTCTCTTAGAACATTTTTTTTTAATGAATTTTAATTGATTTTAAAAAATCTTCTCCTCTGACCAATGAAACGACTGCTTTGAAACATTGCACACATCATCTTTAAGACGTCCTCTACCAAAATTGTGCAAATCATTACAGCTGACTACCTACATAGCTACGTTGGCTTAAAATAGAAAGGGGGAGGGTCAAGGGAGTTTTTGGCTGATAGTTAAAAAAGTATAACAGGTACAGCAAATTTCAAGTGAACCTCCCTCCTAAGCATCAAAAGCTCCTCCTTATAGGAGTTATTTCCCTTAAAAGGTCAAAATTAATGACTTTTGCAGAAGTGTGGGTCAATTCCTTATAGGAACGAAATTCAATATAAAAAAGGGTTGTCTGGTTTCAGGTTCAGGTGAGCGATACAGGCTGGGAGCCTCTAGTTTGTATAGGAATAAATGTAGCGTTCATTTTTGGCCAGATTTCACAGAGTGAAAATCCGGTATTAAAATGGTGAATGTTGGGCAGGCGGGCGGGGAAAAAATTTTCGTAACAGTTTTCTCAGCAACAACTAATCACATTCTCTTGAAATTTGGTATGCAGCATCAACATGTCCTCCCATAACGTGGGATTCCATTTCAGGTCTGTCGCTCACCTACTTCCTGTTTAACGAAATCCGGCCATTTCTGTCTTTGATAGATTTTTCTTGTTTATTTGCAGGGAGCAGCGTGTAACTGGTGTAGCTATCTTTCTGATGATAGGACTGTCGGTTCTAATGACCAAAGTTTTAAGGGTGAGTTATCTCCCTTTATTTAAAGGAAGCAGCGTGTAACTGGTGTGGCTATCTTTCTGATGATAGGACTGTCGGTTCTAATGACCAAAGTTTTAAGGGTGAATGATCTCTCTTTATTTACAGGGAGCAGCGTGTAACTGGTGTGGCTATCTTTCTGATGATAGGACTCGGTTCTAATGACCAAAGTGTTAAGGGTGAGTGATCTCCCTTTATTTACAGGGAGCAGCGTGTAACTGGTGTGGCTATCTTTCTGATGATATGACTGTCGGTTCTAATGACCAAAGTTTTAAGAGTGAGTGATCTCCCTTTGCAGAAAATGCTACATAAATGTATCTAGTATGTAGGTTGTCCTGTTTATTACATTGACAAATATTTAATATATCGTCGAAACTTGTAGGAACTTTGTATTGAATGTTCTTGTGCGTCATTGTTTTCTAGCAACATCATTAAGGATATACATTGTGATGTCACTTCCAGGGAGTGAAAGAACTGAATTTATTTCTTCACCAGAATTTATTTTACTTGGAAATCTCTGTATTTCATTGCTGTCAGTGTAATAATGATTTTTTTTTAAATTTCTTTATTGACATCGTCTTTGAAAATGAAAGAATTTAACTCTAAATGTATATTTTTAGCCGAGTTGCAACGAAGTTGAACTCGGCTATTGTTATGATGATGGCGGGCGGCTGGGCGGGCGTCAACAATTGGTTTCTGGACCATAACTCAGAAAGTTGTTAACCGATTTTAATGAAACTTTAGGATATTGTTACATACCATAAGAGGAGGAACCCTATTGATTTTGGGGTAAATCCGTTCAAGGTCAAGGTCACAGCGACAGAAAAACGTTAAAAAATTTCTTGAATTAGTGGTTTCCGGACCATAACTCAAAAAGTTCTCAACCAATTTTATTGAAACTTTGGGATATTGTTACATACCATAAGAGGAGGAATACTATTGATTTTGGGGTAAATCCGTTCAAGTTCAAGGTCACAGCGACAGAAAAACATTAGAAAATTTCTTGAATTAGTGGTTTCCGGACCATAACTCAAAAAGTTCTCAACCGATTTTAATGAAACTTCGGGATATTGTTACATACCATAAGAGGAGGAACCTTATTGATTTTGGGGTAAATCCGTTCAAGGTCAAGGTCACAGTGACAGAAAAACGTTATAAAATTTCTTGAATTATTGGTTTCCGGACCATAACTCAAAAACTACATCAAGTACATATCTGAAATTTTACACAATGATTCAGTACTGTTAGAGGATTCACATATTCATATTTTATGCAACTTTGAAAATTTGTTGATAAAGCTTACATTTTTCCTGCTTAAACCCTTCCTCACTTTGTCTCCAGTTTACATGTTATGCCTGTAATAACCAATTATGTTAAATCTTAAAATGAAGACAAGGAAAGTTTTGGTTAATAAAATACGTCAACTCGGCTTTTGCACCCCTGTGCATATCGATTTTTTTTTCTTTAGATATTGATCTATGCATTTCTAAAATAAAAGTTGGTACCGTATTTTGATCACATGTTTTGCAAAAAAAACAGTAAGCGGCACCTGTATATTTGTATCAACTAAAATGACAAGCCGATTAATTAACTTCTGACAGTTGGTCATTGGATTAACCTTTACCTAGCTTAATTGGTCTTATGTAAACAGTTGAGGCTAATTAAGAAGCCATTAAAATGTTTGGAATTACTGGTCATTATTTATTTCTTGCTTAGGGCTTTTCCATAAAAAAATATACCGGGGGGTCGGAACTCACCTCAAAAATGGGGTACTACCACTAAAATGTTAATTGTTTTAGAGGCACAACCTAAAAATGTATTTTTATGGAAAGTACCCCCCACCTTTAAAATAAAATATATATATATATATATTGATGTACATTAATAAAGTTTCCCTTAAATTTATCTGAATATTGTGAAAGGACGTTGGTATTTAACAGCAACACTCAATTCTTCAATGTTCATTCTGCCATGTGGTTGCATTTTCGGTATACTCGGGCTTTTACAACATCTGGTTAATGAGAGAGCAGAGCAATATAAAAAATTGGAAACTAGTCCCATTCGGAACTTTCGGGCGTAAACCATTCAAAAGTTTATGATGATCGGTTATTAGGGCCCTATAGTGATCAGTCTGTCCGTCCGAACTTATTGTGTCCGGGCTGTAACTTTTTTATCTTTTGAGGTAGGCTATTGATATTTGGAATTTGGGTAGATAATATCAAGGCGATGTGTCGCATACCATGGTTGATGACCTTTGACCTTGACCTCAAGGTCGGCGGGGCGTACCATCTCACCGATATCTAGTTCTCCTTGCATTAAGACAAAATCGTCGGTCAAAAATCGAGCACACGTCGCTGACAGCACTGCGTTTTGCAAAATAGAAACAGGAAAACACAGACAACTGCGATTATTTTAATAAGAATGTACCTACACCCACCAAAATAGAAATACCCTCAACCTCCCCTACCAAGGAAAAAAAATAACCTGCGTTCCGACCCCCCTGTACATTTTTTCCTGGAAAAGCCCTTACATTAAAAAAAACAAATCAAGAGTTGTATAAATAGTGGACAAGTATAACAGCTTAAGTTTATTTATTTATTTTTTAATAATTCTATATATGCTGTAATTTATTTATATTAAGTGCTTTGATTGGATAAAAACACTTAAATGGCGTAACCTCAGATAATTTATATATTGATATTTCCTCTGAGCGGACTACTTTCAGTATCCAATGTAAACAAGATGGCATCCTCCTAGCGTATCGTTAGGGAGAGGGGACAATGTTTTCTCTGCCACAATATTTCCAATTAAATCGACTGAGGTTTCAAATAAAATATAATATATATATACAGTTTAGTGTTTCATTTTGTTTTTTTCCTATTAAGAATATCTACAGAACCGTGATTCCTTTGGTACTATATTTTGCATATCCCTACGCTTACCGGCCTAGGTATGTTTTAAGGTCTAGGGTTTCGGTAACTGTTTTTGCAATTTAAAAAATAGCAACGATTATTTCACAGAATTATAAGGATTAAACACTCGGTTTTAGGAATCAATGTGTGAATCCCAGTGTTTAATCCTATAATAATTTAATTTGCCTTGTAAGCTGAAATCTGATTGGTCAATTCAAATCGGGCAACCCATATTATAAGATATAACTGGCGTGACCTATGACCTATTCTTACGCCGTTAAAATTCAAATAGTTCCATGAAGTCATCGACGTTTTTCCTATAAAAATTGTTAAGATTTATAGTTAAAATTAAATTATAAGGAATATTTCAAATTTCTGAACAGGTTATACGATATAATGTGGTTTGGGTCTGTTTACACCATTCATAAACCACTTCGCGGTTTATTAGGCGCAAACAGACCCAAACCATATTATGTCGTATAACATGTTCAGAAATGTGAAATATTCCTCAATTACAAAGAAATAGTTTTTGTCTCGCCTGCGACTTTCTGGAGGCGAGACATATGTATGGGAATCAGGCGGCGGCGGTGGCGTAAACACTTGACATCTTGCTTCAAATCTTTGTAAGCCCAAGCCCTAGGTCCATCAAATTTGGTCCAGAGGTAGCTTGAGATGAGTACTTGCCAGTCAGTCACCTGACCTTGACCTCAATTTCACGGTCCAGCGACTACGTTAAAGTTTTTGGGTTACGACAGTTCCTCTGTAACTACGCATGGTAGGATGACAATATTTGGTGTATAGGTTGCTGATGACTAGTACATGACTGTCTGGTAGGTGTTACCTGACCTTGACCTCAATTTCACGGTCCAGCGACTACGTTAAAGTTTTTGGGTTACGACAATTCCTCTGTAACCACGCATGGTAGGATGACAATATTTGGTGTATAGGTTGCTGATGACTAGTACATGACTGTCTGGTAGGTGCCACCTGACCTTCTCCTCAATTTCACGGTCCAGCGACTACGTTAAAGTTTTTGGGTTACGACAGTTCCTCTGTAACTATGCATGGTAGGATGACAATATTTGGTGTATAGGTTGCTGATGAATAGTACATGACTGTCTGGTAGGTGTCACCTGACCTTGACCTCAATTTCACAGTCCAGCGACTACGTTAAAGTTTTTGGGTTACAACAGTTCCTCTGTAACTATGCATGGTAGGATGACAATATTTGGTGTATAGGTTGCTGATGACTAGTACATGACTGTCTGGTAGGTGTCACCTGACCTTGACCTCAATTTCACGGTCCAGCGACTACGTTAAAGTTTTTGGGTTACGACAGTTCCTCTGTAACTACACATGGTAGGATGACAATATTTGGTATATAGGTTGCTGATGAATAATACATGACTGTCTGGTAGGTGCCATTTGACCTTGACCTCAATTTCACGGTCCAGTGACTACGTTAAAGTTTTTAGGTTACTGCTGTTCCCCTGTAACCAAGCATGGTAGGATGACAATATTTGGTATATAGGTTGCTGATGAATAGTAAATGATTGTCTGGTAGGTGTCACCTGACCTTGACCTCAATTTAACGGTTCAGCGACTTCGTTAAAGTTTTTGTATTAGGACAGTTCCTCTGTAACTATGCATAGTATGGTGACAATAATTGGTATACAGGCCGCTGCTCATAATTAATGCTATTTACGTAATGCTTATGACGAAATTTATTTTCGTTACTGATGCGGAATTCAGGCGAGACGTTTTTCTGTGTCCACACTTGTTCTATAAATAATGGCTCATATGGCTATAAAATAATCAATTTAATGCATGAATGACCTCAACAGCAGTTCAATAAGGGGCCTCTGTGGCCGAGTTGTTAAGGTAGGTCATTTATTATTGATCACGTTGTCTGTCAACACTTATATTGCAGGTTCGATTCTCACTCTGGGCAGGATGCACTTGACTCTAATCTTTGTTGACAAGGATTGCCAGTTTTCCTACCAGAAGTCGGGGTTTTCTACATGTACTCTGGCTTCCTCCCCCCAATAAAAAATGGATGCCATGATATAGCTGAAAAATTGCTGAAAGTGGCATTAAACACCATTCAAACAAACAAACAAACAATCAGTTTAATAAATGGATAACTGTTCACCTTTCTTAACATATACTTTGTTAAATTCTTAATTTTGTGGTTTGTCCTTTCTTTAAAAATTTCACGAAAAATGGTATTCCATGAATACAACATGAAACCACAGTAAGCGGTCAATGTTTTCCTTTTATATAAAAAACAGAAAACTGTATAAACATGCTTTAAACCATGATAAATGATAAAATCATTTCAGTTGGGCTGAATACGATGTGTTGGTTCGGGAAACAACAAAATAATTTATTTTACAGTTAGCCTTATAATTGTTGTACATTTTTTGCTAATTAATGACTTTTTTGCTTACAGATTATTCCGATGCCTGTGTTATTTGGTGTTTTTCTCTACATGGGTGTGTCGTCTTTAAAAGGGATGCAAATTGCTCATCGAATAATGATAATATTTATGCCAGGAAAATATCAGCCAGACTACATGTTTCTACGACACGTTCCCGTTGGTCGTGTTCATTTGTTTACCTTTATTCAAGTCATGTGCTTGGCGTTGCTATGGACTGTGAAAACAATTAAAGAAATATCAATAGTTTTCCCATTAATGGTGAGTTTTTTCTACTTCAAAGGTGAAATATAAAGGTCCATGTGAAGCAATTGCCATCACTTGGTGTCTGTCATCTGTCATATGTAAACTTTCACATTTTCATCTTCTTCTTTGGAACTACTTGATAGAAATCATAAAACTTAGCAAAAATGTTTCTTACAAATTCTTTTTTCAGTGTTGTACCTTTTTTTGAGTGGCCTTAAAAAACATTCAATCAATCAATAAAGTTCTGTTTGATAACAAACGTGAACGTCATGATAAATTTCTTTTTCTGACTAAATGAAGTTTAAAAAAACTCTCAACTGCTGATTGAATTGAAACTATATGTGGCAGATAGTGTTGTAACATTTACTAAAGTATTAAATTGCCCTAAATGAGATAAAAATTTATTTAGAAAGCTTCATGTGTGAATTTAGTCAAAGTTAAAAATGTATGTTCAAAATTTGAGATAACAGACAAATGGCCAAAATTACTTACAGACTAATTTAAACAGTTGTGTTTTCTTCTGGTCATTCATAGAGGGTAAATCAGTTTCTGGAAATGAAAAGACAAAACTATATAAGTTGCATTATGGTAGATACAAGCTCATGATGGTGGCCAAAAAGATATAAATTATCTTTGTTTGCATTTTAAGGTATTGGCCATGGTTTTTGTAAGAAAGGCCATGGACAACTTGTTCACTCAAGAGGAGCTGGCATGGTTAGACGACATTATGCCGGAGTCGCACCACAGGTCTAAAGAGGATGCCGAAAGACAGAAAGAAGAAGAGGCAAGTGACAACATGGCAAACTTAGTTTAACCCGAGAGTTAATTGTGGAGGTTATTGAAGGAAAAATTTATATAAAAATTTTTGGAGACATGGAATATAAAAATTAAGAGAAACTTAAAACTGTGTACATTTAATCTTTGTCATTTGACCTTGTTTAACCGGAGAGTTAATCATGACAGTTTATTGAGGGAAAAATTTATATAAAAATTTTTGGAGACATGGAATTTAAAAATTAAGAGAAATGAGAGGGAGACTGTCATTTCAGAGGGTTAGTATAAAGAAGGGATAGGAAATGTCTTTATAGAGAGCAGTGTAAACAAGGGGCACCACCATTATAGACGGGGTGTTTTAACAAGAGTAAGTTTAAAGAGGTATAATTGCCACCATGATAAACCAGGGTTTATAAATTTTCCCTATAGTGCCCCGGGTAATATTTATACACCTGTTTTGGAGGGGAGATAAATCATACACACTTTGTCAGTGAAGTTACGTTTAATTAATGTGATTTTTAAGATCGAGCGCATTATTCACGCTATTGAAAACATAGCAGTATTTTTATTGAATTTACACTATGTAATCAATTTACAGTTAGATGTTCAGGTTGATGGAGACAGCAAGGGAAGCGTCGGGGAGGGGGTTGGAGGTGATTACACCTGTTGTTTGTTGCCTTGATTGTATATTTACTGCCACACTGTTAGAGTAAAGATATACTAGCGATTTAGCTAGCGCTTGCCACTTTCGCAATTGGGAATCCTTTTCAGAAATGAGGAAAATATTTGGAACGTAATTCACCATTTAAAATTTAGAAATTTAAACATTTTCATAGTCATAATCGGCACAGGTAAATCCAAACATCCTACTTAAGGTACAGGTTTATGTCCCAAGGCAATCAAAGTAATTATATAATAGACATGTCACCAGAAAATTAATCAATTAATGTGTACACACTGTCAAATGAGGGGCCTCGGTGGCCGAGTGGTTAAAGTAGTTAGTCTACTATTGATCACATGGTCTGTCAACAATGAGGTCACTGGTTCAAGTCTCACTGCAGGCAGCGTGCACTCTACTCCAAGCTCAATTGGCAAAGATTGCCAGTTTTCCTACCGCAGGTCGGGTTTTCTGTGGGAACTCCGGCTTCCTCCCCCAATAAAACTGGACACCATTATATAGCTGAAAAACTGTCACATGGGATCAAGCATATGTCATAGGTACAAAAGCTTCATCTAATTTGTACTTTTTTAGTCAGCAACAGAGGGAAGATGGCTTTAAGTTTATATACATTATATTTTTACATTCTTTTGCAGGAAGGTCGGGGGTTTTCTCTGGGTACTCTGGCTTCCTCCCCCAATAAAAACTGGACGCCATGATATAGCTGAAAAATTGCTGAAATTGGCGTTAAACATCATCAATCAAATCAATCAATCAATCTTTTGCAGGAGAAGGCAGCTGAGCAACAGAGGGAAGATGCCTTACGCTTTTTGGATGATTTGAACTCATCTGGTCATGTACAGATCCCCTTAACGGGAGGCAATATATCGCATATCCCCATGGAGACAATAACGTTGAGAAATGAGGTCAATATATCAGATGAGGTGTCAAAGACAGGAATTTGGAAAAATTTAACTGCCAAAGATTCGTCAGAAAAAATTAAGTTCAGGTATGCAGATATTATTTTTTCATTCCGGTTATTTTTGTGTTATTACATTTTATTTTTTGCTTTGTTCAAGTTAAACTCCATATATCAAACTGTTTAAATGTGTCTCCAATGGTTGGAGCAATATACAGTGAAGATTTTATTATAATGCTATGTTCTTTTATTGCAATGCTCAGACAAGGATGGCATGTTCAGTTAGTTATTAATAAATATATGTGGTAAAGAAATGATGCAGTTATCAGAAGTTATCAACCAGTTTATGGTCCAGCCAGGGGCTGTGGTGGCGGAGTGCTTAAGGTAGTTCATTTACTACTGATCACTTGGTTGTCAGCACTGAGGTTGGGGTTTGAGTCTCACTGCAGGCAAGGTGTACTGGACTTTTAATTGGCAAGGATTGCCAGTTTTCCTACCACAGGTCCCGGGTTTTCTCCCGGTACTCCTGTTTCCTCGCCCGATATAACTGGTCGCTGTGATATAGCTGAAAAATTGCTAAAAGTTGCATTAAACATCATTCAAACAACCAAATTTGTCTGCTAAATCTCCCCTTTTTCATCCAAAAATCTACCCTTTAGCCTTGTATCGTGATCATGTATATTAAAATATTATTTTAGAAAAGAGGCTCATCTCCATGACAAAGAGTAAGTATTATATATATATTCCTATTGTGTATTCTGCTTTATTACACCTGCTTATAATTAGAGGTCATCACAGGTTTTAATTACCTGTGCTAGTTAAATTGAGGGTATAAAAGTTTTTTATGTGTGCTCACATGTGTGTGCTAGCTAGTTAAATTTAGGATCTAACAGGTTTTTAATTATGTGTGCTGGTAAGTTAAATTGAGGATCTAACAGGTTTTTAATTATGTTTGAGGATCTAACAGGTCTTAATTAAACGTGCTTGGTAGTTAAATTGAGTATCTAACAGGTTCTAAATACATGTGCAGGGTAGGTAAATTGAGGATCTAATGAGTTTTTGTTCAGTGCTGTAAGTTCATAGATATATCAGGATACATAATCTGAATTACAAATAGTGCTGCCATCTACCACTTGTCTGATATTCATAAATCCGCACAAGCTTTTACTGCTTCTCTCATTAAGACAGGTTTTATACTGTTAGCAGTCTGTCAGTTGGGAGAGGGCACATAGTAACAAAACTTCTAACTCGTCTCACACTCATTGCACTCTTTTGCCTCGTCATAAAGTGTAAGTGGAGCCAAATCCTTTCAAAAAACTGTGAACTAGGTAAAGTGGACGTTGGTGGACATTTTGGGGATAAACCTGTGGTTCTGCTCCATAACAAGTGCTGCTGTGACACTGACTATCAGATACTCGTCAACAGTAGAGAACAATTTTTACCAAACATTTGTTTGATTTAGATATAATAAAAGTTGACAAAAGTATGCCTGCTTCATGATGTGAGCCCAGCCACACTAAAAAATGAATCAATTTTATATGCATAAAAAAAGTTAATACTGGAAAACAATGCATTTAGTGAAACCTAAAAAAAATTAAGTGACAGATTGTATTAAAAGAGGTAGGCATCTGTTTGTAAATCATTTAGTATGCATGGCTGTTTCCATGGTTACTAGCTTAGGTCATGCATTCCTGTTTGTAAACAGTGTGACCATTAGTATAATGCTTGTTTGTTGTAGTATCATTGCTATCTACAGCTATCAAAAGTCTCGATAAAATGTCTCTGAAATCTTAATTACCTCCCTTGAACTGAACAAGTAAGTTTTATGTTTTGTGCAAAATTTACCACTGGTAGTTAGTTAGACCACTTTTTGTGAAACGGATGCCAGATATTTTATTTCCGCATTATTACACTACATGTAAGGTAATTTTGCATAATTTAAGCTCCCTCTAATGAAAGTTGTTGATATGCACATTTTCTGTCTGTTTGTCTGTCCATCTGTCAGACCTCGGGTGACTTCGCATCTTAATGAAATTTGGCTCACAGTTGCAACATGAAAAGATTTCATGCTTGATTGAAAAGGAGGGTATATGTTCCAAGCGGGACATCAGTGTTGCCGACACACATTTTCTTGTTGAGGTATCAGTGATTCAAAGTGTGGATCAGACTGGATTCTTTGGATTTATCGTAGGTCTGGTATAGACTGTTTTCGTCTAAGAAAAGCCAAGAAAAAATCATGAATTTCTTTATTTTAGTATTTTGTAAAGTGTACAAAAATTAACAATCGGCTAGATACTGAAAACGAAAATAACACACAAACAAGCAAACAAATACTTTTTTTTGTCAATTAAGACACACAGATTAAAGCAGTTTAATTATGTATTGTAGACGAAACATGGTTGCAATGATTATTAAACTAATGTAATAAAAAATTAGAATGTAAAGATAATGGGGACATTTAGTTTTACAAAAAAAATGTAACATAATGCTCATAGATATTTTCCCCGACATATTAGATAAGATAAACGAAGATGCATTGTTTTCAAATGTGTTTATATACCCCCGCAAACTTGTTTGGGGGATATATAGGAATCACCCTGTCTGTCTGTCTGTCCATCTGTCCACATCCCTTGTAAGCACAACTCCTCCTAAACTGCTTGAGGAAATTTAATGAAACTTAGCATAAAGGAAGTACATTATATGTAGATGTTCATGAAGGATTTTTATTGACCTCGAATATCGTTAAGGGGAAATAATTGGACTTGAAAGCTAAGCGGGGGTATCCCTTTGTGAGCATGCTCACAGTCCACACTTGTTAATAATGTATTCCTTGTTATATGTTTGTCTAATTATAACCTACCAGGATCTTCTGAAGACATTAACCAAACTAATTTTAATTTACTATCTACATTATTTAATTCTTGTATGTTCTTTTATATCACTTGTTATTTTATAATGCTTGACAATCTTTTAGAAAGTGCACTTCTTCATCTATATCATTTATACACAGCTGACCAATTTTATCTTCATGCAACATTTAAACCAATATATCTTCCTTTTTTATTTCTTATTTATCTGTACTTATTCTAAATTTTCTAGGGGCCTCGGTGGCCAAGTGGTTAAGGTAGTTCATCTACTATTGATCACGTGGTCTGTCAACATTGTGGTTGCCAAGTTGAGTATCACTGGGGGCATGGTGTACTCAACTCCATTCTTAATTGACAAGGATTGACAGTTTTCCTACTGTACGTCAGGGGTTTTCTACAGGTTCTCTTGCTTCCTCCCCGAATAAACACTGTATGCCATGATATAGCTGAAAAATTCCTGAAAGTGGCGTTAAACGCCATTCAAACAATCTAAATGTTCTATGAAGACCTCTTGTTGATCATTTATTATTAGTAGACACAGACTAAGTATATTTTCAGTTATTTTTATGTATGCTTATAACATGTCATATCAGAAAAAAATATTTTTCCCAAATTTATACGCTTTGTATAATTTGTTATGGCCCGCTATTTAGGGGCGGATGCCCTGTAGTGATCAGTCCGTCTATGTGGATTCGGTACAAGTTATTGTAAAATGATTGGATAATTTTGTTTTCTAGGAAATCTAGGAGGAAAGATGCGAGTGATGACAGTTTACCTGCTATTCCCAGCGAGTCAGAACTGCCATCATCATTGGCCCACAAGTCATCCAAAGGCAAGAAAAAGACACCAAAGAAGACAAGTTTTTACATCGATGAAGAGGAGAAAGACCACTTGCTTGTAGACAAACCGATTGAGATCGTCATCGATCCGCCGAGTGATAATGGGTCAGCGAAGGACCTAAATGTGTAAAGTGTAGTCGCAGAGTAATTATCTTAGGAACTACTAGTTGTCTAAATTGTTTTTGAATGAGAGGCTGGCCTTGAATATTTTGTTATCAATAGTAACATTATCAGTATGTCAAACACATCGTTTTCTCAGTTGAAAATTGCCCTGCCAACCTGAACTGGTGGATTTTAATTGTTCATTCATCACAAGCAATAGTTAATTTAACAACTTGAAATTCTTTAGTCCACTTGGTTTGTGTTTTAGTCTTAAATGTTTTTTTGTTTTTTTTAAGCTATGAAAACAGCATACTTTAATAGGTTTTAGTTGTGATCTTTAATTTAATGTAACCATGAAATTTGATACCAGTACACAAATAAACACTTGAACAATGTCACATGCACAATTAAATAATATTTACTTTTAGTTAGGTAAAATGTTCAGCATTTCTTACTTTTCCTGATTGAGTTTGTAGCAGTCCAGTCACCAGTCCATCTATAAATAGTGTGTTAGATATGTTGATGGAAAGCCTACATATTTGTTTACTTAATTGATATGAAGTTTGGAAAACAACAGTGTACAAAAATTTAAATATGTATTTGCTTTACCCAATAGGCAGTACTATAGGAAAAATTTGTCAATGTATTTTATATATCTTTCAGACAAAAAAGAAGACAAAATGTTTAATGATTCATAGTCTCTTATAGGAAGTATCTTATTTTCTAAGTTGAATGTTTTTTATACCTATAAATTCTAATTTATAATTTATAAAATCCTCTTAATTAACAAAGTCATTGTTTATTTGCTTAGGTGTCATTCTTCAATATTAACATGTGAACATATTTTTACCTGTTTGTACTAAATATGGTCTGTTCCATTAATAAGTATTTGGGGGTACAAAGGAAGTTCAAAAATGAAATGTAAAAACAAGAAAACATTTTTGAATTTTCTTTTTTTAATACTATTATTTTTGGCATATGATCTTGTCCACTGGTTCAAAAAATTAGATATATAAAATAAATATTAATAAAAAATCTTAAAGGCTTGTTACTGAAATAGCTGTAATCAATAATACTTAGGAAATATTTCTAATTAACATTTTGTAGAGTAAAGAATAGGTCATGTGACCAACACACATTATATTGTATAAACTGGGTTGCTCCACTTGAATTGGCCAATCAGAATTCATCTTACAAAGCAAATTAAATTACAGCATAATATTTAAGTGGTTTCAGTTTCTCAGAAATCATGGATATTGTAACTTAAAAATCTTTTCTTTTTTTTTAATTTAGTAATATTTATTATGTCTATCAGTTTCACAGCATAATTCTTTAAAATGTTCCTTTATTTACTGCATAATATTGTGATCCTGCAATAATTCTAATATGATCAAGATTAAGTAGGTTTTAATTTATATTCTTGGTCATTAAGTTAATATATAAATTAATTTGATATATAGTTTAGACTTTACAAATGCAGCATACTATTTTCAATGTCAGAATTTGAAATCTTTTACTTTATCAAAATCAAATAGAATTGATAAATCGAAAGAAATATTAGTCTTGAGTGGATTAATCTAGCAATTAACAAGATGGGGTTGTAGAAGCTATGTATATATAGAAAAACTGAAAACTTGATTGAATAACAAGATGGGGTTCTAAATTTTATTTATCTATAGAAAAATTAAAAGCTTGTTCAAAGAGCAATAAATAATGAGCAAATTTACTTAAGATTATTGACAAGTCCCGATTAATCAAATCACATTGTGTACATTTCCCGATTGATCAAATCACATATTGTACATGGTCCCGATTGATCAAATCGCATATTGTTCATGGTCCCGATTGATCAAATAACATATTATACATGGTCCCGATTGATCAAATCACATATTGTATATGGTCCCGATTGATCAAATCACATTGTGTACATAATTGATCTAATCACATTTAGTACCTCAACAAGTCTTTTTTATGTTTATTTATTTATTTATATTTGTCTGTGTATAATAAGAGGGTATACTAAAGGAGTTTTACAGTTAAGTGGATAGGAGGCCAAAGAGGGAACCTGGTTGTAAGGTGTGGGAAATTGGATATCTGCATGGTTAAATTTGGTTGCAAAATTTGGAAAGAGGAAAGTGCAAACTTGTGACTTCCTTGTTCACGCCCTAATTTACTGTACTGCATTGTTTTTAAATTCATGTTTTGAATGTATTAGTATTATTTGTAGTATTTTCTGCATTTGTATTTGCTTAGAGTTATCTGCCCCTTTTGTTTATTTATTTTTCTGGGCTTATCAGATATATGCAGTAGATATCATATGACAGTTATGCATTATTTTCAAATTCCAGATGAAGTATTTTTGTGAAAACTTTCTGTTGTAACAATCTGTTTGTACTATTTAAGGCCAAGTAAATTTAATAAGTTTGTTCTAAACGAGCCTTCACAAATAATATGGGGTATGTGGGAGCATTTTATTTTTTACAAGATATTCTAAATCCTAGTTTTATCTTTTTCCTGAAGTATCCTTGATATTATGTACACCATCACATTTTTTGTCAACAGGAAACTGTTCATTAGTGTATAATTGTATAACAATATCGAAAACTGACATGAAAATAATCTGGATTTTTACATGTTTGGAAATAAAAAAATCACGGCAAAACAATTTTTTAGTGGCAGAAAGGGATGAAGATCTACCAATTAATTTTAATTGGCCGAATTTAAATTAGTACAGGCACGGTATTTTATGTTATTTTTATTGGTCTAAAGTCTACTTTCTGTTCATGTTAAAAATCGCAACAGTGCTAAAATTGCATCAAAATATTATTATTTTTGTCCGCTGCAAATTTGGTCGAACAGAATCCAATGTTGACTTGTTTTATGATTCATGGTCTGATTCATGTACCCGTTTATAACACAAAAATCTTGTGTACTTGTATAGTACTAATAGATTTACTAAGATAGACAAGGATTTGTTGGATTTATTTATTTAATTTGACAAGCTTCAAGAGTTGTCTACCTTGTTGCTGTTAATTAGTGTAATGATCAAAATCTACCTGTAGTACATTAATAAAATGTAGCATAGATATTATGAGTAGGGTAATGTATTAATAAATCTTAGTGGTAAATAAAGTCTGGGATTGTGCAATTTGGGTGGCCTCTAGACTTTTAGTGATTTGTAATTTAAAGAATAATTTGTCTATTCATCAACCAAAATAATTGCTGTTGAATTTATACGACTTACTGTGATTAAGCAGTTAAGAAAAAAAATCTGTTAAATGCTGATGATTTCATTTAAGGTTTTGTCAAGGTACCAAATGATACCAAAATAAACAGTTCTGATCCAACAATGTAAGAACTCAACATTTAAAAAAAAAAATCAACTATGTAAGAATGCAACATGGTAAAAATTCAACTATGTAAGAACTCAACATTGTAAAAATTAAACTATGTAAGAAGACAAAATTGCAAAAAAATTCAACTGTTTTAGAACTCAACATTGTAAAAAATTCAACTATATAAACTGAATATGTAACAATCTTAACTATGTTAAACTTAAACATTGTAAAAATTCAATTATTTTAGAACTCATCATGTAAAAGAATTCAACTATATAAGAACTCAACATTGTAAAATTTCAACAATGTTAAACTTCAACATTGTAAAAATTCAACTATGCAAAACTCAACAGTATAATAATTCAAATGATTCAGCATTAATTTAGTACAGTGTTAAAATAATGTAATAATTCATAAATGTTGTAATTTAAATATATAATAATTTAGCATTGTAATAAATCAGTTCAATGTAATGATTGATGCAACTTTTTGGTTGGGGATATTTTATTGATATCCTCACACAAACTTATTTGCTCACTATCTACAACAAGGGTAAAATGTATAATTTATGATGAATTCATAATTGGTTCAGCATGGTTGCATTAACGTAGAAAACCACATTTTATTGCAAACCCTAAAGTTTTAATTTCAAGCAATGTTTACGTCATAACTTTGTCATACATACTCATTACATGCTTGTTAGTTACATACTAATAATGGAGTAGTTCTCACCGGCAAGTTATTCTCGCCACTTGATCCTTTGACAATTTTTGTTAAAAAATTGGCATTTTAAAAATTAAAATCGGAAATAGATTTGAATGGAAGACAATGAAATTTATTCAATAAAGCCTTGATGTGTATTTTAATAGGAAAATAATGACGCTATCAGCAAAATGGCGAGAATTGCATCTGTCATTTCGCTGATTGCGAATTAAGTCGTGTTACCTCCCTTATAAGGGCAGATAACCAGATAACCATGATTAATTTGTACATACATGCAGGTATCAATGTACTAATGCATAACGGTATGGGCGCGGTCATTTTATGAGCACAAAGTAAAGCGTGAAAAAACTGTCAGGTTAAACGCGATTGGTAAATAATGATTGTTAAAGTAATTATATTTTGGAAAGAGATGCAACCTTTGGTATGAAAATACACAAAAAAGGAGTTTTAAACACATTTTGGAGGAAGAAAATACGTAGGGGCACCTCTAGGAAATTTGAAAAAAATGACACTCCCCCTTTTTGACCCTCATTTTTCAATCAGAAAAGCAATGTGAACCTATATTTTCAATAACACCAAATGAATGCCCTATTCTTTAACATTAATAATCTCTCTTAATTTAACATTAAATTAACTTTGTCTTTCAACGAAATAATAATCGAAAAGGGGTACCCCCATATGGAAAATAACATTAAAAGACCAATGGTTTTTTGCATTCTGCAGTATATGCTTATCACTAACTTTCAGTGAGAAAATACTTATTTCCAATGTATAACAACTATAAACAGAATTTTTTGCAACATATCCTGACCTTGTTATTGTGTCACCACCTAGTTGGATAAACATTTACACGATTAAACTATTAACCACTCTTTATTAACTTGCTCTATACTTATAAAGTTTTTACATGCACTCTTTTATTCGACAGAAGTTTGCTTAGTCTGTATACAATGATACTCCATGTTATTCAGTGGGGTTTTATAAGAATCACCCTGTCTGTCTGTCTGTCTGTCCGTCCGTCTGTCCGTCTGTCCACGTCCCTTGTAAGCGCAACTCCTCCTAAACTTCTTGATGAAATTTAATGAAACTTAGCATAAGGAAGTACATTATATGTAGATGTGCATGAAGGATTTTTATTGACCTCGATTATCATTAAGGGGAGATAATTGGACTTGAAAGCGAAGCGGGGGTATCGCATTGTGAGCGTGCTCACAGTCCACACTTTTTTATTTAAGGTATAGTGGGACACATTTAGGTTATTGCTTGTATACCAACTGCAGTCTTACATGTAAATTAGAGTTACCATAAATGTTATCTGTAGGTGGCACGCATTTGGAAAGACTCGATTTAAATGACGAGTACTACTCTCTGACCAGTACTCATTTATGCCTGAAAAAATTCAGTACAACTGTTAATATATTATTTATATACTGGGATATTAATTAATGTCTAAAGAACGGAAGTAGCCTTGAGATAAGTCAAGGTGTGTACAGAGCGGTGAAAAGGTTAAAATCTCCAACTTTGTTTCCATTTTCTTTTGAGAATGGAGTATATTTTGGATGTTTTTGTCCTGGATTGTACTTCCGTTAGTTACGCAAAGTAAACTGCTTTACGGTTTCCAGTATGGGTGTACTAGGACGCTCCCTGTGGTTAATGGTAAACAACACTTATGTATATGGGTGTCACTGACTTATAAAATTCCAGGAATAATTTTTTATGTGGCTGTTCCAAGCCAATAGTGTATACCCAATATTTGTCCTCTATTATTTGTTTTGTATACATTTTTGACATGTGTTGTTCTGTCTATTAGTGATTTTTTATTGTTATGTTTGTGCTTGGTTTGTCTCGCTTTTAGGTAAGACAATATTCTACATCAGACAATGACATTAACGTTGGACAAGTCTAGTTTGCCATCAATTTATCAGCTGTGCCATTCAAGTTGTACTTGATAATTAACAATGTGGGTAATGTTTAAACATATCTAGAGTAGTAACAGAAATATCAAGATGATAGGATACCAGTTAACTATTTAAGCTCAATCAGGGGGTCCTACTAAACGCAGAGAACTGCAGAGAAGTGCAGAGAAGTAATAAAAAAATGATTTATTCGATTAAATAAAGGTTTATTATATATATATTTGTTATATTTTGTATAAATTTATCAAAATTGACAAAAATACAACCTTATTTCTATATAATTCGTCTGTGAATGGACAATTTCGAGCAGTTCGACGATGTTTACATAGGTTGTAATGGCGGGCAGTAGAGAGAAGTAACTGTATAATGTATACAGTATCACACATGATATTTATTATTTAATAAGTATGATTCTGAACAATTGTATCACAAAGAACACTTTTCTGTGAAAAAATTGTTATTAAAACCATAATAAAGAGTGATTTCATAGTGAGTAAACCAAGTGTACATTCTCGTACATTGTGTAAACAAATGTGCATATAATTACACCACGATTACCGGTTAAATTCCGGATTGACAGTTCATATTGGACAACCATTATATACAACAATTAAAGTATATAATGGAAGAGCCCCCACGCCACGTCAAGGCTATGAACTATGTGGAGGTGGGCCCATTAATTTTTTAAACTACTTATTTAATTAAAATTAAACCTTACGTTTTTTATTTGGAGCAGTAACTGTCTTGCAGTTTTTACTACGTTTTCGTTGCCCCGGTTTTTTGGCAACTCTACCTACCTCTGGTATGGTCAAATGACCACCAGTAGATGTCAAAGAATTGGACGTCTTTTGCTTAAAATTTGCCAATTTTAAAAGACGCTTTGACCTTTGATCAGGGGTAAGTTGCGTCCATGTCTCGTGTGAGACTTTAAGGACGGATGCCTGCTGCGACAAGATGTATTTGCCACTGTCAGACAAGGCACCCCTAACGTCTCGAGTTTTATATAAACGCGACGGTCGTTTGATCCCCTCGTAATTGTTTGACACCTCTGTTAATTAATTTGAATTACATTGTTGTCACACGCTTGCTTCTGTATTCCGATATCACAATCCAATTAACATAACTTTCCCTGATTGAACAAAATAAGGCACAATGATCAATTATTCTCAATAGTGTCGTCAACAAAAATTGTTAGTTTAATAAATGACAAGATTAAAGAATTTTTCCGCATATTGTTTAGACTACCGTTCAAAAGCTCAAATTTCTTCATTAGTCAATTTACAATTATTTTCTTTTATCTTTATTTTTACTCACTATGAGAAGAAATGTACTGCGATTAAAAAGAAGTGGAAATACGAATACTCGGCGAACGTAATCTTACTTTTGCATTTCTTAAATAATATAATCATATGTTTGACCATTTTTATAACATTTTATGCAATATAAAAGAATATAACATAATATATCAGATACTGTGTCATGCCGTACATTACACAGATCCACTCCCGAAACCACCAGGAATTTACTGTTCAGCTTCGTCAATCGCCATATTGAATTTACATAGAACATCGAACAAAATTGGATGAAATAAAGTCGGTTATAATAAATATAAGTCCGTTAAATATGTTAAAGCTTATTTAACATAATAAATTGTTTATGATAAAACTTATTGGATAAATTTATTAAAGATAAATAAACCATTATTTATGTTTCTCTCGTACTTCTCTCCACTTACATCGTATGTAAACATCATCAAACTGCTCGAAATTGTCAAATAAATGACAAATTATGTAAAGATATGGTCTTCTTTATGTTTATTTCTACAAAATATAACATATATATCTATAATAAACCTTTATTTAATCGAATAAATAATTTTTTTATTACTTCTCTGCACTTCTCTGCAGTTCTCTGTAGTTCTCTGCGTTTAGTATGACCGCAATCAGGTTCTTTTTTAGTCTCCTACTGGCATCTTTTAACAGGACTAGGGGCTTGTACAATGTCATAACGGTTGCAGATATTGAGCTCTGTTCTTACAAAACATCTGAAATTTGAATCGTGACAACTTCTTTTAATCCATCATGTACCACTTATTTACCCATAATGCCATTTTTTATGTGTGATGAATATACATGTAATCCTTGAAAAGAAAATCCTGATGTTCTTTCAATCGATAACGTGTCCCTTCTGTATCCATATTGATTGTATAATGAATCCATTTTAACCCTTAAGATAGAATACTAACGAATCCTTTTAGTCAGTAATAATCCTTATTTTTATATATAATTTATTCATTTTTATTCTTTTAATCCCTTTGTCTCCTATTGAATCACCTTGTTTTAACCCTTTATGAACCCCTTTTATTTTGCATAATAGTTAATATTTTTTTTAGAAACCTTTTTATTTTGTCAACTTCTGTTTTGCTATGGTAAAACAGCTATTTTACTATACAATGTATTTATTTACGACATTAACATTTCGTAACATTTCTTTAATGTGGAATATTGGCCGGATTTCACGGAGTGAAAATCCGGGTATTAAAATGGTGAATGTCGGGCAGGCGGGCGACGGTGAAAATATTTTCGTAACAGTTTTCTCAGCAACTACTAATCACAGCCTCTTGAAATTTGGTATGCAGCATCAGCATGGCCTCCCGTAACGTGGGATTCGATTTAAGGTCTGTCGCTCACCTACTTCTTGTTTAACGAAATCCGGCCATTTCTGTCTTTGATCTATTTTTTTGTATTGCTGTAGTAATGCATTTGTTTTTGTCAAAAAAAATTATTTCATTTATGACATCAAAGGAACAAACTAATTTGTTTAATTTTGTTCATTTTTTATTGCTATAAACCATTTTTTCCATCATAAACATCAATAATTTGTTGAAGGTCAGTCATGTCCACTCCCAATTCCTAATGTTGTAGGGCAGACGATTTTAATATTACATGGAAAATAAGTGACCAGATCAGGAAGTAAATTGGTTTGCCATTTCTGATATATTTTCATTTCTGGTTTAGAAGATTTTTCTTGGTATAAAATGTCTTTAAATTTCATGTTTTGATTTTCGGGCAGGTTTTTCATACATTTAAACAATTGTCCACTGTTCTTACAAAAGGTCTTAAAACTGGGTTCATGTATGAAACGGTTTATGTTATTTTTACATTAAAATTGTCTGCTTTACAGTGTTCTGCAGTTAGCAATACTCAGGGTTGCTATTATAAAAGAATAATAAAATATTTGTTTGTATTCCATGTTGTTTTATTATTTTACAAGTATTGTTCATGTTGACGGACACTTGGAGTTTTTTAGTTATTGAAACCAAGTTTTTCTGATTCTGAGAAATTAAATTTTATGCACATTGTATATTCAATTATACAATTCATAGCACAATTGATCGCCTGAATATAGCTGCTCGGGCGTTAAACGCCATTAATCAATCAATCAATGTAATGCTTGTCTTTTTAAAATAACATTTTGGTGTTCCGATATCATAACCATGCACATGTTATATTGAGAGGGATGTTTCATTTACAAAAGTGAAATATAGTTACATTCAATTTAGAGACTGACAATATCAAGTGGAATATCTAGACGAGTTGTCAGTCTGAAAATCAAAAGCAATTATTATTCTGTTTATCTGTAATTTAATTGAAGCTTTTTTATACTTAAAATACAACACTACTTTGTAAGTTGATTTATAGGTTCCTGGTTAAAATTCGCATTACCATGACCTACATAACACATTATATCAGTTCCATAAAGCATTGTGATGTCACTATGTATTGACTGATATTTTTAAGGTATCCGACACATAATATTGAAGTCACCGTTTAATTTAATTTTTCGACCAAGAAATACAGCTTTATTTAATCAATGTATTGCTAATTAATGATACAAATTAAATATATTGTTTGACATTGAGTCAATGTTAACAGTTTTGAGCAAAAAAGTTAGATACTTAAATAGTATTTCAGATACCGAGGTCTGCTTCATTGAAAATCAATGGACATCCCGGACACCAGATATATGTGGTCCGGATACCTTAATATCCTTTCATGTACCAGTGACAAGAAAATTTCCGTCGACATCTTCAAAGGGAAAATGTATAAATTACCGATAAATGTTAATTCCATGTCTGTCTACTTGAAATAACATTACTGTCATCAGATATCATTAAAATACACCATCAGATATCATTAAAATACACAAGTGGTTTATTTTCAATAACACTTTTAGTAATGCAGGGTAACGAAATATGCAAATTAGGGCTCCATAAATACTTTGTCATTATACTAGCACCAGTACTTGTATAGAAAGGAAGGACTGTCCATTAAAAATATGGAATAGGATAGAAAGGAAAATTGCACATATTTTGTTTACTTTTTAAATTTTCTTTGATTGACTGTTCCATTAAAAATACAAGTTAGGACAGAGGAATGAATGAATTGCAACAATGCAAGAAATAATTATTTAAATTGTGTAATTATGTATATTTACTTCTATTTATGGCTGCATAACCTATACTTATACATGAACAATACATGCTGTATGATCCAATCAAAAAAATTCTAATTTTCTTTATGTGTTGCTCTTTTTCAGTGAATATGTAGTTTAATTTTTATAAATAACTTCACCACAAATATTTATGAAAATACATTTCACATAGGTATATTTGTAAGAAAGGGTGTGTTTTGTGAATAATTCACTAATTAGTGAAATAGAACATTTGTGTATAAATATTAATTGTAATATTTAGTGAAATATTAAATGTGTTGTTTCACTAGTGAAGTGTTATATTTAGCAAAATGTAAATGTTTCACTAGATAATAATTATTGCTGTTTAATGGAATGAAAAGTGTTTTAAGTCAATTTTTTTCACTAGTGAATAATTATGTCTGGGTAGTGTAAAGAAATGTATTTAATGTATTTTTTTTCACTAGTTAATAATTATGCCTGTTAAGTGAAATGAACAAGTGCTGGAGATAAATTTTTCACTGGTTAATCATAGTTGCTGTTTATTGAAATGAAAATGTATTTGTTCAATTTTTCACTAGAAAATAATTGCTGTTTAGTTAAAAAAGAAAATTGTGTGTGGTAAATGTTTCATCTTTGAGTTAGTTTTTCCGATGTTTGCCGAAAATTACCGATGTCTGCTCCTTTGCAAAACAAATGGACATCAGGGACACCGAATATGGTCACGTGGCCAATTGTGGTCCGGATACCTTAAATAGGAAAATTGTGTGCGGTAAATGTTTCATCCTTGAGTTGTGTTGAACCTTTTGGCAATATTTTAAAACTAAATGCTGTATTTTAATTGAGTATGCGAGTCCTAGAGACTATTGGTCTGTATATTTCACATTTTAGAACTGTCTCTGTGATTATTATTGTAATTTAGATATTTGATTTTAGATGGTTGCTTTATGTTTTCAATAAAGTTTTATGGTAGTTTTGTCTTTCGTGATGCTTTCCAGTTGGTTAGTTACAAGTATTTCAACCCTGGAGTTGCAAGTTTGAGCCCTACTTCAGTAAGCTTTGTTCGACTTCTTTCACAAAAATGCTGGACGCCATAATATATCTGAAAACTTGCTGAAACATTTGTCAGTTTTTGACATGTTCAGTATTCAGCTTTGTAAAAGATTTAGATAGAAAAAATGTAGATATTTTTAAGAAATTTTAGAAAAGTGTAGCATTTTAATGTAAAATGACTAGATTGTTCAAGCCTTACTATTTTCAGTAGTATGGATTCAACTCGGTGGTTATTGTCTCGGATAGTCGCTGGAGGCGAATCATATATGGGAATCCTTCGGCGGCGGCGGAGTAAACACTTAACACTTTGCTTTATATCTTTGTAAGCTTAAGCCCTATGTCCATCAAATTGGGCCCAGTGGTAGCTTATGATGAGTACTTGCCAATCAGTCGCATGTCACTCGAACTTGACCTCAATTGCGCGTCAATTAACTATGTTAAAATTTAGGGTTTAGGGCAGTTCCTCTGTAACCATGCATGGTAGAATAACAAAATACAGGCTGCTGATTAATAGTTGATGATGAATTGTACATGTACATTACTGTTGGGTAGGTGTCATCTGACCTTGACCTCAATTTCACGGTCCAGTGACTACGTTAAAGATTTTGGATTAGGTCAGTTTCTCTGTAATCATGCATTTTATATTATAAATGATAACAATTTAATGCTATTGACGTGATGCTCATGACATAATGTTTTCGTTACTGATGCGGAATGCATGCGAGACATTTTTCTGTGTCCTAACTTGTATATGTCCGCGATTGGTTTACCTGTTTTCAAATGAGATTGAACTGAGCTTTGCTCCGTAGCCAGTAAAATCTTAAATTAAGCTTACCTATGAGGCATACATGATAGCTGCTGTATTCAAGGGGAAAGAACTTTGTATGTTATAATAATGTTTCATCAAGAGTTAAAACAAGGCAAGTTTGACTCTTAATAACATGTGCATGAGGTTGACATCATCTACGGAGAGCATTTCTCGAAACAACGTGTATAACTCTTTAGTGCGATATAAGGAATTTAACGCGGGAATATAACGTACATGGAGCGTTGCACTCCCTAAACACGTCAGACACTTTAGTCTGTATTTAGGCATAGTGTGAGAGCTCCACGATAAAGGTCCATTTCTAAAAAGAGTAGGCGCATTGTCGCCGCTACAAAAGATTAAACTCTTCATAGTTTTCTATACAACTGCAGTCAAAATGTTATTCTAAGTGGTTCATACCATGCCAATAACTCGTTAAAATACAGCACAATTAGTACTGAAAATTTATCAATCATATTCCAGATAATGGATTCAATAGAGGATTAAGCCAGAAAATTGGCAAAACAAGAAGAACAGGAGGGTGATACCTTGTCCGAATTGGTAAAAGCCTTGAGGTCATTGATTCAAAGAAAAATCACTCGTTTAAGAAGGTCTGCGATAACTAAAGCATCATCAGTCTTCAGAAATCTCGATGCTGCAAACACTTTGTCCGACATTCATGGCAAATATGTTGTTGCGCCAGCAGATAAGACCCGTAACAGCATTTTTTCCTTTCGAGAAACATTTCATATAGTGTTTAATTAATGAATAAGGCATGAAGGGTTCATTTCATTTGTCAATCCTACTTACACATCCAATACGCTTTTGAAAAGAGGAGATTCTTGAAAATCACAATCAGTTTTTTGGCATCCTTTGGTCTCCATATCAAAGTCGAAGACTGTGATCTCCACTCCCTCTATTGGATACAAAAACTCTACAAAAATCCATACAGAGTTTCCTAGCAGGATCGTCCTAATGTACCACAAAACCTCCGACCACTATTTTAACAGCAGTAAAAAGGGGCTTCAAAACAAACAGTAACATTTTGCTACTCCAGGAGTGCATAAATGAAATGTTCACCCTAAAAAAATTCTAACGACCTGATAGACATCTTAAGGTCCGAATTTCTTCCCCAGTGTAACAGCATTAAAATCTTTGATTTTTTCGACACTCTATACGGCCATCCCACATATGCAGCTTAAAACCAGGCTTACAAATCTTATTAAACGCTGCTTTTTCAAGAAGATATACATATCTGGTTATTAGCCATGAAATAACTTACTTCGTCATCAATGAATCTAAATCAAATAATAAATATACTGAAGACCATATCTGTCCAATAAAATGTCAATAAAGATACCAAGGGTAATAGAATTTAATACGCCAAACGCGTAGATGTTAGATTTTCTGACATTCCGCTATATTGATGACGTTTTGTCCCTGAACAATACTGAATTTGGTGACTATTTGCCTTCAATCTGTCCAAGCGAGATGGAAATTAAGGACTAGACTCTACGACAAACGTGATGATTTAAACTTCCAATTGTCAACTTCCCGTTCATCGATAGCAACATTTGATCAGCTCCTGCCGTATTGCGTTTACATTCCATAACTTATATGTTATGTTAGATCCTCTGATCTGATCGGAATTCCGATTTTTCTAGACCGGTCAATAGAAGGTCAATATTTGTTTACCATATCAGATTTATGAATTTTCAATTAGGATATCCAAATGCATAAATAACGCGAATCCCCCACAAATTTTATGCGATCCCTATGTGATTCCATCAGTCAAATTTGCATAAGCACTTGGGAAAGGTAACTCAGTTAAGTTTTGTTTATCGCTTGACATGTACTTGATTAACCTTTTGGTGACATTGATAAGACTAAGGATGGAATCTACGAAGGTAAGTCAGAACAGAATAGAATTATATGCGATAATAACATTAATACTTTGAACAAAAATAAATGCCTATTTGTTACTTTTATGATTCCAGACGTTAAAAAATTTTAATTCAATATAAACCAAACAAGGTCCACAATAAACGGGTAAAGATATGGGTAACGATGTTCTGTTTACATATGATTTATTTTAATGGTGGTTTTCAAATAAAATGCAATAACACAACAGATATTATAAGAAAAAACCGACATTTGTATAATTTTTTAGTTTAATTTGTGTTTGCACTTCAATTTTCCAATCATAAATTTCCCATTTCTGTTTAGTAATATTCATGCAAGCAGTATATTGATAAAGATTGTAAGATATGTCCTGCAATCCCTACAGTGCGAGCCTATAATTCCAATGACGATTCTTTTGACGGAAAATTGTTGCTTGCTGAAAGTCTGATAAGCTAAAGATTCTCCATTCGTCCCATTTGTCAATTTTCGCCCATACGTTACTTGGGTGTTACAGGTGAAATAGAATATGCTCATTTTTCCGGAAACCCGACCACCCTTTTTCAGACGGCTTAGTGTTGCACAATAGTGTGTTGATTGGGTCTGTGAGTTTTCGTTTATCCACGTCTTATTAGCTTTGTATCTTCTGAGTTACTCCTCTTTCTGCAAACCTTTATTTTTATCTCGCCTGCGACTATAGTCGCTGAAAGCGAGATATGAAACATATACTACATGTAGTATTTGGGAATCCAGCGGCAGCAGCGGCGTGAACACTGAACATTTTGCTTTAGATCTTTGTAAGTTTAAGCCATAGATCCATCAAATTTGGTCCAGTGGAAGGTTATGGACTGTCAGGTAGGTATCACCTGACCTTGACCTCAATTTCACGGTCCAATAACTACGTTAACATTTTTGAATTATGGCAGTTCCTCTGTACTCATGCATTGAATATTTGAAATGATGGCAATTTAATCTTATTTACATGTTGCTAACGAAGTAATTGTTTTCATTACTGATGCGGATTGCAGGCGTGATATTTTTTCTGTGTCCACACTTGTTTATTTCAGTTTAACTATATTTTATTTGTTAACAACAAAATTGATTGGACACAAGTAATCATACTGATCACGTCCTCTCCAATATTTACATTTAATATCTTCTAAAGGCCTAAAATTCATCTTCTATATATAGTACGTACAGCACACCATCAACCTGTTGATTATCAGGTCCAGGGTATGATTTAACTTTGCTACACATGGTGGGATAAAAACTTTACATATCCATAGGCCATATTAACAGCATCTGAAATATTAACAGAAAAATAAATAAATTCCAATTTATCAGCAAACTAAATAATATATACTGACTCCAAGCAGATATTATCCTTTGTTTTACTACTATTTTTTATTATCAGCATTTATTGTTTACGCCTATGACCAGGAATTTATAAGTCTAAAGATTTAACATACTTATATTGGATTCCTAAATTACATAAAAATCCTTTCAAGGAAAGATACATAGCCGGCTCATCTACATGCTCTACCAAAGAGTTGTCAAAACGGTTGTCTAAGATATTGTCTACTGTGAAAGGACAGCAGAAATACTGTGAACCTGTTTATTCGCGAAGTAATATTAAGCATATGTGGATTCTCCAAAATTCAAAAGAACTTTTGGAAAATTTCAAATCAAGATCCATATTTAAAATTGTATCTATTAGAACCTTTGATTTTTCAACTCTTTGTACTACCTTGCCGCACGAAAAACTAAAATCCCGTCTGAAGGATATCATACATAAACCCTTCGCTTCCATATATTCCTACAAATATGTAGCTTTAGGTTACGACAATACTAAAAAATTAAAATGCATAAATTATACAACAGCGAAGAACAGGTTTATAGTATGCTAGATTTTCTGATCGCCATTATATTCGTAACTTTGAGAATGTGTTTTTCAGCAGACAATCGGAATTCCAATGGGTACAAACTGTGCCCCACTCCTTGCCAATTTGTTCCTGTATTCTTATGAAACTGAATTTCGTCGACGTCTTATTAAAGACAAGAAGCTAGGTCCTTTAATTCTACATATAGATACATTGATGATGTCCTTTCAGTTAACACCCTCAATTTGCTGAGTGGCTTCCGTTAATGTATCCGTCAGAACTAAAAATTAAATAAATAACAGAAACAGCTTCATCTACATCATTATTAGACTGACATCACGAATATGACACCAACGGTCATCTTAGCACAAGAATTTGCGACAAACGAGACGATTTTAATTTCAAAATTATAAATTTTCCTCACCTATGCAGCAATATTCCAGCTATTCCTGCATACGGTGTCTATATTTCTCAATTGATCAGGTACGCAAGAGCTTGCAGCTAGTATACTGATTTTTTGCAAACGTCACCTACTTCGTCGGGATAAACTTATAAACTAAGGTTACAAGAAAAAACGACTCGTACGCGCATTTAATCAGTTTGATACAACTTCCTTGTCGACAAATATTCTAATCTCATTTGAAAATATGGTTGCAGATAGTTTTCCCAATTTTTGAATTCAGTGTACAGTGAAAGTGCTACGAAGATTTTGGATACACCTATTAGTGTCTAGTGGTATAAGATACCTATCTATTTTAATCAACTGACTTGGCCGGTCTCTCGGACTTAGATTTCTGGATTGTCTTTTTGACAGTTTCATCTGTGTTATGTAAATGTCACTGGTAAATGTTTGTTTGGTGAGGGTTGTAAATGTAACTAGTTTACATATTAAATAAATGTGCGAACACGCGACTGACTTTAAAAATAAATTAAATTAAATTATTTTATTTTCCACCCATTTTTGCCAATTCTGAGTAGCTATAACTCTAAAATTTTTCTATTCCCCAAAAGCGATGTTTCAAAATGGGGACCTTAAAAATGGAAAACAAATTTCGTAGATAATTGACAATGGAGGTCGATGCGTTGGGGGACTTCATATCGTGTAATCTATATTATCAAACACATGTATGCACTTATCAGAATGGAGTCCAATTAGACCTGTGGATCCTTATTTGCAAAGGTCTAAAATCGTTGGCCTTTACAGTCTATACATCAGATCAATGTCTGTATTATCTAATATTCCAACGAGTTTCTTTTAAAACTCTATTTTGCGTATATTTTGATAACTTCCGAAGTTATAATAGAGCTGTTTACATGTGTTCCTAGGCTTTTAAATGACTTAAAAAATAATAAAAATGGCAGACCCGTAAACTAGAATAGCGGACCTATAAACTTTGGGCTCCGGAATATGCAAAAAAGATTAATAAGAAATGCGGACACATATAGTAAATTTTATTCGTCAGTGGCTTTAACGTTACTTATGGGTCTGGACTATTAAATTAATTTAAAAAAACGCGGACGCGTAAACTGTTAATTGTATGGGTCGAGCCAATTTAATTTATAAGAAAGGTGGATCTATCTGTCCCGAGCTCTTAATAATAAAACACTAAAACTACTTGGAGCTTTTGGCCGTCTACTGAATTTCATCTGACACCAATAATGGAAACATTATAAAGTTTCCGAGTTGTAACACATAGGGGTGAGATAAATTGCTAGAAATGAGTGTGATAAAGGTTTATATCCCATGGAACGGTAATATTATACATAGCTTCAAAAAAAGAATATTAAGAAACGAATTTCTTATCACAGACAGAGAAAAATCCAACCATATCATTATAATTACTTGTCTATTTGCTAAATTCTCAAATAAGGTCAGCATGGACATTATAAAAATACTTACAAGGCTTTTAAATGTGTACCTTTATCTTAAAAATATATATTTCCAAGTTTAACATGGATCATTTTAACCACAGGTTCTGCAGCCTCAACAGAAATAAAAAAAACAATTCTAATGCAGTTCTTAATGTAACGGCAATTCTGATTAGATAGCATGAATAATTTCATGGCATCAATTCCACGATTGATGCCGTTAGATTTTAACGCAAGCACAGACGTTATTTCCGGCAAACAAAAAATTCCAATTTTAAATTTAGTTTTTTATTGCCGTAGCATTAGGATGGAGATAACTGTATTGTATTTGAAGATTTGCCGGCATCGTGGTCGGAAATTGAGTTTATTGGCGACGCGTAAGCGCAGCCAGTAAACGGATATTTCCGACCATCAAATCACCAATTGATGCCGGCAAATCTTCAAATATAATACAGTTATCCCCTAAATATATAGCTAAAACCGGAACAATGCAGTAATGTTAAAGCAAATTGTTAGTGTTTATGTCAAAAGAAAAATAGTCTTCACGTGTGTTTACAGTGAAAGTACTAATATTACATTACACCCTGGACCTATAATTATAGCCAAAAATTTATCGAAAGCGGACCCAAAATGTTAACATTAAAAAAATATCTGACCGGCGCAACAAGTTTAAAGTCTAACAAGAATGTTTTGTAAAGTTTATAAAATTACGTCACAAATAAAGCTAGTTTCAGTTCTCAGATGGATTGAAACAGGTGCCAGTCAGTGACGTTTCGTACAAAATCTAATACTTGCTTGAAATCAATAAATTTGAATTAATTTCACTTCTAAAATATTTGTGCATCATATAAACTTAATTTTTAACAGAACTACTTTCGTTCTTTTAAGCACTACTTTTGGCTATTTAGTAGAGGGTAACCTATACGACAACGGCATTATGAATTTTTACTTATGTATTACGAAAACATTTACCTTACATTCAGTTAATTGAACAGGGTAGCTGTTCCTCAGTGATCAAGCGTGTATTGATGGATACACACAATGTTAAGCTGTTGTGTGAATGCTAAAACTGTTAAAACGGTAATTGAGCAACTTCTTCGCTATATTACACAGGGAACAGTATGCAGTGTGTCATATGTCATTTCTGTAATTATTTAAGTTTTGTTTTATTTTATTTTGAATTTATCTTCAATTCAGATCCTGACTGTTACCGGGCTACTTCTTTTCTTAGTAGGTAAGTAAACATTAATTCATGAAGAGTTTTTTTTGTACTGAAAATGAACTTTGTAGGTATACATAGAGCATAGTAAGGTAAACATATCAACTCTCAACTAAGCAAACATGCTACTAAAATGACTATTTCAAAAAGGTTCAATAAATTTATTGAATGTTTGCTTTACTTCCAACGAGTAGTATTTCAGCTATATTCAGGACAAGAACAAGTTAACAAACAACAAATCAAAGGTGTGAAGTAGGAAGTAGTGAACTCCATTAGGAAAGTAGGTAGTTGACTGTGTATAGTATACAATTCATCAGGAGTGAGAAAGTAAGTTGGCCCCTTCCAAATATATTACCCAATGACAACTCCCGATTTCCGGTCGTCCACCTGGCGTGTGGGTTAAGAAATGGTAATCGTCCTACTTACTCAAAAGTACAAATCTCGATCTTTCATATCCTTTAATTACATCTTGAGAGGTCTATATATTGAACTTGATTCAGAGATCTAACAGCTGACAATATTACAGCGCACGTATGGCGTAGCTAATTCTATATTGTTGGTATCTTTGGTGACATTTTATTTACACAAGATATTTTTTTCAGTTCGTATTACCACTGAGCAAGGTTGCGGGCAACAACACGTGTAAGTTTCCATATCTGTTCAGGTCTTGATGGTCGAAAAACATGCTTTTTTATTTAAAAACGTTTGCCGAGTCGGTAATGTGCGTGTTTTTTCTGTATACGTGTGTTGGTATACCTTTTATAATGTCTGTTCTAGAGTATCACAAGAAATTACGTTTACTGGATTCCCCATATTATAAAGCTGTTTTTTTCTTTCTGATGTTTGTTTCGCTTGACTTTTCTTGTGTTCTTTTGTCGCGTTTGAGCTATAAATGAAATCAGGGATTTTTGTTTAGTTTATTCCCTTTTTATATGCATAATCCAGTCCGGAAATTTGAAGGCTATTTTACCTCGTTCTCGCATTAAATAGATTTTTATTGTTCTGCACTTGACGTTCAACATAATTAATATCGATGTATTGCTCACTGAAGTAGCATATTCTCTTTTTTTTCAGAACTGATTTGCATGACGACAATTTGAGGGTCGATTTACTCAATCCTGCACGTGGATTTTATTTAGATTCTTTAACTTCTGCGAAATATTTTCATCCCCTCACGGTAAGATTCTATTATAAGCAAATGCACATGCGCAATCGCATACTAGCAATTTAACGTAAATCACGCATGTTTTAAAGACATTCATGAAAACCTGGTACTACCTGTTGTAAGATAAATCGAGGTTTTTAAGGACTGATAAACGTGAAGCTTTTCCAATGTTAGTATTTCATTAAGGATTTTCAGTCAGTATTCAAAAGATATAAATACTTCTTGCAAACATTTTTGCTGAATGCCTCTTAGGTGTATTTCCCAATATCAATGGACAGAAGACTGACATAGAATATAACTGAGATTATGAAGACTGATTGAGATTATGAAGGCTGGAATTGAGATTATGAAGACTGATTGAGATTAAGAAGACTGATAGAGGTTATGAAGACTTGGATTGAGATTATGAAGTCTGATTGAGATTATGGAGACTTGAATTGAGATTATGAAGGCTGGAATCGAGATTATGAAGAATGATTGAGATTATGAAGACTGATTGATATTATGAAGACTGATTGAGATTATGAAGTCTGGAATCGAGATTATGAACTGATTCATGTTATGAAGACTTGGATTTCGATTATGAGACTAAATACTAACAACCGAGATTAAGAAGACTGTGATATATATTATTAAGACTGGCTGAGATTATGAGAACTGTGACTGAGATTATGATTACTGGGATTGAGATTAAGAAGACAATGATTGAGATTATGAAGACTGCGATTGAGTGTATGAAAACTGTGATTGATACTATAGACTAACAAATGATATTATGAAAACTGTGACTGTGATTGAGACTGAAGACTATGATTGAGATTATGAAGACTGTGATTGAGACTGAAGACTATGATTGAGATTATGAAGACTGTGATTGAGACTGAATACTATGATTGAGATTATGAAGACTGTGATTGAGACTGAAGACTGATTGAGATTATGAAGACTGTGATCGAGTTTATGATGACTGATTGAGATTTTGAAGACTGTGACTGAGATTATGAAACTGTGACTGATATTATGAAGACTGGGATTGGAATTATGAGAACTGTGACTGAGAGTCTGAAAACTGGGATTGAGATTATGAAGACTGTGACTGAAGTTATTGTGAATACGTTTTCCATCTGGTGATTTTAATCCTTCATTTTTAAATGGTTGAATATGGTGTTTTAACGCCACTTACATTTTTCTGATATATCGTTTCGTCTAGTTTTTATTGGGGATGGGTCCGGGGTACCTGAGGAGAAAACTTTGTGCAGGATAACAGACAATCCTTTCAACTAAGAGTCAAGTACACCCTGCCTGCAGTAAGATTTAAACCCGCTATAAAAATCCTTTATAAAATTTTCGATATGAAATATGTTTTAAGAATTCATTAGATACATGTAGAGTAAAACAAAAGACCTTTTCCATCTACAGAAGGACCACCTGAAATGCCTGCAAGACAACTATGGTACCAATCTGATGCTACGTTTATACAGTCTGGACACATTTTCGGACGAGACGGCAATATCTGAAGACTTTAAGAATAAACTTGAACAAGACTTTCTAGCAGCTAAAGAGGCAGGATGGAGCCTGGTACTACGTTTTATGTATCAAAATGTAGGTAAAAGGCTTCAGTCGTGAAGGTTAAAATTACATGGTAAGTGTAAAACAGGTGGTACTGATTTGTATCGAATATAGAAAGCTGGGAACCAGTCATTTATAACAGTATCGTTGATCTGGTTACGCTGGTACATGTAACTAGGTGGATTAAAGATGGCCATTGTTAAAAAGTGTCAATTTTATTAACCCGATAGCTGTGTCTAACATTTATTAATTATTGGTATATTACAACGAAAATAATTTAAAGGTGAGGAAGTTTTGGCTACCTTTGAATGCAGAAAGGATAAGGTTAACAACTACACATTGCTTCACGACTCCTGTATATATAAGCAAAACCTCCTAAATGTTTAAGATTTCTCTTGCTGGTACTCGTAAACTCGACGTATCAGCCCGGTCGTTTAAACAAAAAATCGGCCGTTCGTTTATGGACCGGAATATTAAGTCTTTGGTAAGGCCTGGACGATCTTTGCAGAATTATAGAAATTTTTATGTCTTTTCTCAACATCGCCATCTTCTCATTAAAGCCTAGCTGCTGATTAATATCCGGCATCTAATCAGAACCATTGAAACTTGACACAAAAGCCTTTCCATGGCTTCGTACTTGTTTCAGGCTCTTTGCGCGAGAACGCATCGTAACTGGTGTCAACAAGAAATTGGTTATTTACAGAGGAATACAAAGTGCGCAATGATTATTATGACAAGATGAAAGCAATTTGATAAATGTCGAATATATAGTGGTTCGTTTTAATTAATTAAAAGGATTTAACATATTTTTTTAAGTGCTAGTCAAATGGGCTCATAAATTTTCGAAATTATTGAAGTACTGTGAAGTAGATCAAAATACCATATATTATCGCTGTGTTACGATGATTGAATATATAAAGCTAGAAATGGCTGTCTAAATTCAGCACGTGCCGACCGTGGGGTTTGTGCTATTTATCATCTTGGGTGGTTGGTGTTTTTCTACTTGTCTTCATGGCCATGTGATGCCATTCGCTTTATGCGTCATTTCAGAAAATAAATACACAGTACAATCCACAATCAGAACCAAGCGTTTCGCAGATCCAGGAGCACATAAAACAACTAGCACCTATCATTGCGAAGTACGAAGGAGTTGTTGTGGCTATTCAAGCCGGATTTCATGGTGAATTTGGTATGTTAAAGCTAAAAATTGCTAGGGAAGAAATTGATATGAATATAAGTGTTATGAACTCTGTGATAAATTCAAAACATTTCGAAATCGCTTACCAATGACAGCATTTTCTGGATACAAATTTGAAGAGACCCTATTTGTAAAGTTGCACTCATAATTCAATTCTCGTGTTTTTCAAAGTCGAACTAATTTAACGATGGACAATTCATGGAAAGTTGGTCTAGAAATATATTTCTGTTGAAAACAAGAACTGGTGTAACAAATCATGAAAGAGTATTATTGGCTCGATCGTGAACTTATATATTACCATCCATGTCTTCCAGGGGTCTATCCACGAAAAAAGGTCTTATATAAAAAAAAAGAACATATGAAGGAAGCAATATTCGCTTTTATTTTCACGTGATTAAATTATTTAAAAAGTACATTGTAATTAATATTTAAAATGGTGCATTTTTAAAAACCCATTCAAAATATGTAAATACTGTTTTCACGTTCGATAGTAAGTATACGTTAAACTCTTGAAATCTAGCTGAAACCACACAGAAATCTAGCTGTTAACACTCAGAAATATAACTGAAACCACACAGAAATCTAGCTGTTAACACTCAGAAATATAACTGAAACCACTCAGAAATCTAGCTGTAAACAACTAAGAAATTTAGCTGCAAGCACTCAGAAATCTAGCTGAAACCACTCAGAAATCTAGCTGAAAACTGTCAGAAATCAAGCTGTAAACAATAAGAAATCCTTACATATTTCTAAGGATCAAATCTATAATATCCTCAAGTCACTAAAATCAGGTAAAGCGATGGGTTATGACGAAATACCAAATGAATTTCTCAAATTCGGGGGTGATTCCCTACTTGATTCACTGGTCGATATGTTCACTGTGATTGCCGATGTAGAGGTGATTCCCTCAGATTAGCTTAAGGGTATCATAAAGCCCATTCTGAAATCAGGGTCGGCTTATGACCTCGATAACTATAGAGGGTTTTGGGACTTTCTTAAAGGCAGTCCTGAACGCAACCTCCCTTCTTATATCTTAAACCCAGATGATACACCCGAAATATTGACAGAGGAATGTGAGATAGGTCCCTCTTTAGAAAAACATTTTAGCGGCATTGGTAAACCTGAAACTTTAACCCCAAGCTTTAAAGAAATGTTTAAGGATTATGTAGATAAGCTTGATTCTGGGGATGTTAAAAATGATCGGTCGTTCTCCTTGCATATAGGAAATATAATCAATGGTGGATCTTTGGGAATTCATAAATCTAGTGTACAACCCTTTACAACACGATAAGGTGTTAACCAACCTAAGCTCAGAAGCTTCAATAAATTGACAAAGTCTATTTCCATTGTAGGAAGCTATATTATTTGATGTTACATTGCATCCAGAAAGAGGACATTTAATTATACATTTACCATTAAAATCCCCCATTAATATAGTATCATATCCAAGACTTTGAAATTCAGTTGTGTTTTCAAGCACTTCAAACAATAATTCATCAGTTTTAGGCTTATCAACTCCGTCGTTAGGAAAGTATGCTACACCAATGGCAACCTTGGTGTTGTTTAATCTGACTAACTTCCACAATCTTTCATGATTATCATTTAGAGAATTGACCAGGTTTTCATCCAATATTATTATATCGGATCTAAAGCATAGACCTAGGCCTCCATTTCTAGTTCCTCCTTTTCTACATTTACCAACCCATTTGAAGTTTTTACTAAGGTTAGGTGGTCTGTTGTCAGATTTTAGAAACGTTTCTACAACACCAAAGATAGCACAATGGTTATCATCTAAATGCTTATTAAGTTCATATGTTTTACTACATAAACCTCTTATATTTAAAAAAATCAATAACAACATTATCTTTACCGTTTTTTGATTTACCACCTCTTTTGTGTTTAAAAACCTCACGAACTTTGACATTTCTGTTACTATTATTAGTGTGAGACTCGCCGTTAACGGCACACCCTTCTTGGGCCTTTTCCTAATGAAAGGCATTTACATTTTGACAATGCTTTGCCTTGTGACCTAATTCTTTACAATTATGACACATAACATAGTCACCTTGCCTACAAACAGATGCAGTATGGCCAGATTCATAACAATACCAGCATTTAAATGAACTTTCCATGGTTCATTGTCTAACTTATCCTTATGATTACTGTTACCATATTCGTGTCCATTAACTCTCTTAGCATCTTTCACGTCTTTGTTCTTTTTTTGTACAAATTGTCTCTTCTTTATATTGGTGGTGTTCCTGTTCTGTTGATGTTGCTGAGAAGCAGAAGGCTGGTGTTTCTCATGTTCCTGTCTGGTTTTCGATACCTTCATTCTTCTCTTTATGCCCAAGTTCTGTGCGAGTTTCTCTGAGCCATTAACGTTAAGGTGGATACCATCAGTGTTGTATAGTTTGATATTCACCGCTCCGCTTAGTAATCTGAAAGAGTTGTCGTTGTCAACAAAGTAGCAGTTTTCGTTGTTTGCTATTTTAGAAAGGATCTGGTTTCCTTTATTCAAGTTTCCTTCTTTGTCGTCAAGACGAGGACAGAGGCCAGATATAACTACGTTCTCACATTCAGAAGCACAAACTTTTACGAGGCTAGTGTAGTCTTCTTCAAATGTCACCGTGTTAAAGTTCTTGCTGGAACAGTCGTTGCTTCCAACCTGGAGAATGATGTTTTCAAGCTTAGTATCCACCGGAAGCTGAAGTATCTTTGCAGTGATGTCGGCGACATGGCCTCCACGCACGCATATTGGAGGTGGATTAATGTCATATTTCATTGAGCGTTATGTCACGTATCACAGAGCTTCCTGTAAGAAGTGTACCACCCGGTTTCTTACTTCCGATCACCAGTTCAGCCTCCAAAGTGACGTTTGTTTCATCTCGTAATTCTTCTTTGTCAACTTTCTGGTGGTGGTTGTTGAGACTATCTTTAAATGAGGTGTCTTTTATCATCTTTCTAAGCCTATTGTTCTCGTTTTGAAGATCCAACAGTTCTTCATTTTTCTTAACAACCTGACGAAACATTTCACTGTTTTGTGAAATTAGTTGTTCTAGTTGATTTTCTATTTTCTTTACTGTTTTCGGTAGATGTCTACAAGATGGGCAGACCCAGAACCCTATTGAGTCTTGAGTATTAACACCAACACACGTTTCGTGGCACCATACTCTACACCAGTCACACCTTATCATATTCTTGCCCTTCGAGCGCCCTTCGCAAACACAGTCAGTCAAAGAATCGTGTGTATCTACCGAAACTTTCTTCTGCTTCGAAGTTTTGACTGTACTTTGTGTTGAGGTCTCTGCTTGTGCAGCCTTTTTCACTTCCATGATGCTGTCGTCATTTGAATCTGGTGCGACATGAATTGTTATATTATGAATATCGTTGTCGAAAGTGTCATCGAATGAATTCCATGTGATCGAAAGTTTTTGAAGCGAGTCGGACAAGTTGGTTCTTGGAGATTTAGGATTATTCATCGCACTAGAGGATGTCTGCTCCGTACTCGTAGTTGTAGGTTTCGGTTCAACTCTATTTCTACCTCTTCTGTGTTCGCATATAATGTCATCTCGGCGATTACTGATAGCGTTTGATATGTAGTGACATCCTGTGTGTATGACGACTTCCGGTATATCAGGGATAAGTTCAGTCATTTCGTGTTTCATTAAGTCTTGGTAATCTGCTTTCTTCAGAGCCTTTTAGTCTGTAATTGACATACTTTTGACAATGTCAAGGTGTTTATCTCGAATCAATTTTTCAACTTCAGAATACTTTGTTTTCGATTTCGGTTTATAGCACGCCCTTTCATCTAGCGCAAGAGCCATAATGCGTGTTTCGCTGAGACCCTACTGTATAAATATTTGCCTACGGCTAACAGAGTCCAAAGTCCAACTTCGTATAGCTGATTGGCGTTATACCGTTAGAGTTCATCAATTCCGGATTAGGTGTTGTGAGTTTTATGTGAGTTGTGTTATGCCTTCTGTTTATAATGTTTTTTTTAAAGCAATATAAAGTCAACACTGGGTAAAAACTCACAATGCAACGAATAAATACATGATAATCGCAAACACTAAATCCAAAATACTCGTTGAAAAGAGTCTTAATTCACTGAAAATTTCAAATTTCGTAGAGAGCAAAATCGAACGTCAACCACATCAAGGGAGATAACCATCCACCAAAAAAACAAAAAAAAAGACGATTGATCAATCAATCAATCGCCTTTTTTATATTGATATTTACAACATAAGGTTTATTCCTGATTGTCCAAAACATTTCATGCTTACAATAAAATCTTTAAAGTAAACATTGCTGTAACAGCGCAATATAAAAACACATTTTTATCAAACGATTGAATAAATGAAACACATTTAATACAAGTATAACGGTGGCTGATAGCAATTAACTACTATTTATTATTTTGAATTATATTCGACGTATGTTTGATAATTCAAACCATTCTAAATATGTACACAATGATGGCTTAAGTGTTATGTAAACAGCTGTTTCATGCTGGATAAGAGATTCGGTCATGGCGTCAAATGTTTGTTTGAATTAGGAAGCAGGAATACCCAGACCAAAAAAAACCCGACTTCGGTGGGAAAACTGGCCATCCTTGTCAATAAAGATTGGAGTCGAGTGCACCCTGCCCGCCGTGAGATTCGAAACCGCAACCTCCGTGTTTACAGATCACGTGATCAATAGTAGTCGAACTACCTTGGCCACTCGGGCCACCATGGCCCCTCAAGTTTCTTTATGCATACATAAATTGATTTTTTTAAAGGTCTATGGTACACACCAGGTATAGACAGCACACAACAAGATACCAGTATATTAAACACTTTGCTGAACGAGATACCTAATACTATGTAAGTTCGTAAAGAGATATCGCGATTTTGTAATTTCGTAGAGCTATATATAGATAGGGTTTTGTTGTTTGTTTATACTTTTGTATGTTTTTGCGCTTTAAAAAATCGGTTATTTTGGAGGAAAAACGCAGTACCCGTTCTATCTAGTTATTGATAATTGACCGGGAATTTTGGTTATTTTTGTCTGGTCTATTGCTTCATCTACTACTTTGACCCAAATCTGTAAATCAAGTTTCCTTACAACTAAGGAAATTAAAAACGCAACATTCCCAATAGAAATAGACTTATCCCCTGTTTGTTAAGCCATAGTTTTGTCTGTCCTTGACTTATCGTTTAATGACTTCTCCTGTGTAACTCTCTAACCTGATTTTCTGCCGACAGGAAAGAGTATTAACCAGGGGGTTCACGGAGTCATCAATTAAAAATTTTTACGTTTGTCATCATGACTTTTTTACCGTTAGGGAATATCTATTACAAATGACAATTGATTCGCTTCGTTTGTTTTAACCACCACATTTCTGGATGAAGACTACCCCTAGATATGACTAATTACCATAGTTTAACCTGATTGACACCATGCGTGGAGCAGAAGTTGCTTTTTTCCGAAATACCTGGACACCTCCCGTTTTTAATGGACTCAGTTTTTGTTTTTTGTGTTGTACGTATTTATGTTTGTTGTTGTCCTCTCTTTTTTTAACCATGATTTTGTCTATCCTCTTGCCACAATTCTCCATTTATACACAGTCCGTCAGGTCACGTGATAACTGGAGAATTTAAACATTGTTGACAAGTAAACCTACGTAATATTTTGTCCAAAGGACCGAAATACCGTAAACCTAAATCTATCAACTAGAATTACAACAATTAAAATATTGATGGATTCATCAGAGGACTATATCAGACAACAAGAAGAACAGGAAGTTGATACATTGTCCGAAGGAGTAAAAGCCTTGAGATCATTGATTCAAAGAAAAATCACTCGTTTAAGACGGTCCATGAGTACAAAAGCGTCATCTGTCTTCAGACATTTTGATACAAAACTTTGTGCGAACATTCTCGACAAATATTTTTGTCGTGCCAGCAGATAAGACCTTTAACGACATTATTTCTAGAGTGTGTAATAAATGAATTTGGCATAGGGAGTTTACTTGGCAATCTCCTTACACACCCACTACGCGTTTAAAAGAGTAGATTATTGCCTAAAAATCACAGATCAGTGTTGGGATCCTTTAGTCTCCATATCAAACTCGAAGATTGTGATCGCCTCTCCTTATGTACCACCAAACATGTTTTGAAACTCCTGTCCACTATTTAAACAGCAATACAAACTGGCTTCAAAAATACAGCACTTCCTACACAAGGAATAGCATAAAAAATATTTGGTTTGTAAAAAATTTTTAAGACTTGATAGACTTAAGGTCCGGATCTCTTGTAGCAGCATTAAAACCGTTGATTTCCCGACGCTCCATATGGCCAACCCACATATGCAGCTTAAAACTAGACTTAAAGATCTTATTAAACTCAGCTTTTTCAAGCAAAACAGAATGAGACGATGTAAATACATGTACCTGGTAGTTAGCCAAGAAAGAGCTTACTTAGTCATCAAGAATTTAAATCAAATAATAAATATACTAAAAACCAAATTGCCTCATGCTAAAGTTTCTGATCGACGACATATTTGTTATATTAAGTGGACATTTTTCAATAGACTGTTGGTATTCTAATAGGTACTAATTGTGCTCCTGTTCTCGCCGACCTGTTTTTGTACTCTTAAATGAGGCTTATTCCCTAGAATGCCTGCTGAAAATGAAATGAAGGACAATGGATGGCTTAGATACCTTTTATTTCCCATTCCGCTACATTGATGATGTTTTGCCCATGAACAATGCTAAATTCGTGACTATTTGCATGCAATCTATCCAAGCAAGCTGAAAATTAAGAATACCACAATACACATAGGTCGGCCTCTTACTTAGACCTTCTTCTATTAATTGACCAAGGTAAACTACAAACTTGACTCTTCGACAAATGTGATGACTTTAACTTTCCAATGTCAACTTATCGTTCATCAATAGAAACATTATTCCGACTTTCCAGACCGATCACTGCTGTTGACTACTAAGCTACTCAAACAGGGGTTTGATGTTCCTAGCTTGATGAAGTTCTATGATCGTAACCATGATTTAGTTGATCGTTATAGGAATTCATCTCTCAAATTTATACAATCGAACATTTTCGCTGAGTCATAGATTTGATTTTTCCTGGACATGAACATGACGGGAGTCATTAGAAGCAGGCACTGCTTTCTTTTCCTGAGCACCTGAGTGCACAAAATTGTTTTTATTGGGTTCGGGTTTCTTACTTTCTGTATTTATGGTTTTGGGGTTTTGTTTTGGGTTGTATATGTTTGTCTAAATCCGATACTCATTTTTTCTGACATAAATAGTATAAAATAATGAAAATTCACAGTAGATGTATTTTGTAGACCAATACAAGTTGCTCACCCGGACTACAAGACATCTGGTTTCTCATCGATGACACAGTTAGGTAATGCACGTCGTGGTATATTATTTAGTTTCAATGAAAAATCACAAGTGATAAAGTATAATATCCTCGATACATTTCAAGCGGATTGTATCAAACTGAGGAGCTTGATATCGTTGTAGCAGCACTATAAATTTAAAGTTTATTTATTTATTACAATGTAATGTTAGCAAATCATTACGAAATATGTCATGTTTTTATTCTTCCGTTGAACATTTACGATTGGAAGGGAAATCTGACTTCTGCTGATAACCGCCAATTGTGGGTGCGACACTGACACTTTTTGCCAATTAAGAAACTGGAGTCTAAATATACACATCTTAATACTCAATTTTTGTATCATAGGCGTAGCACCCAGTGGTACGGTCGGATTTTAACGTTTTAATTGGAAGAGGAAGCTGGAGTACCCGGAGAAAACTTCGACATTTAGCAGAAATTTGGTATTTAAACATATAATATCTTTGCTAACAATTTTTTTTGTAAATACTACGTCTACAACGATTCTCCTTTAATAGGTCACTACCATGAATGTCTTCTAGAGGGTGACACCAACAAAATAAAAACAGCTTTTCCCGATTTGTTAAACAGCCCTGGTCATTTAGCGTACCTGATAAACGACACCGAGACAAGTGTTATTGGCGGGAAAACATGTCATCCGGGGGATACATTAAACCCGCCAAGGTATTTATATCTGTCTGCTTATCCCGACCAGAGATAGGTAATTGCAAGTAATATTGGGTTTAATGTTGGATATTTATTGCAACATTTTTTTTACTAATTAAAAGTTAAACCCCAAATTTTCCTCAAATTTTCAGCTATATCATAGCGTCCAGGGTTTTACTACTGGAGAAAACCCCGACCTTTGGTAGGAAAACTGACAATGATTGTCATTTAAGGATTGTTAGCGTCCGGCACTTAGACTCAAACCCGCGCGTGATCAGTAGTTTATGACTATCTTAACCTCTCGGCCACCGAGGCCATATAAAGCAAGGATGTTGGTGATTTTTAATCAATCTCAATTTTGCCTCCAGCTTAAGTGTGGCCACGGTAATATGAAGCACGGATTGTCTCAAGTGATAGTTCAAACTGCATGATCGGTGAAGTAAATTATATGGAGATAATGCTTGGGTTATTTGTTTAGTCACGTGATGTGCATACGTACATTAGATATAAATATATTATACAAACTCGGGTAAATTCTTTTAAAAGAAATATTAGAATACTAGTAACATAACCTTCAGCCAAGTCAACAAAACTGGAAAATAAAAGGTTGCATACCGCATTAAAAGATTCAATTAGACTTTCAGTCTGGTGTCATTATTATAGAAATGCTTTGCTACCAGTATGTGACCAATGCCAAACTACGATAGCATTAAGTAAATCAGAAGATACCAACAGTAATGTTAAAAACCAAAGGTCATATCTAAAAGTAATCCCAAGAACACAACATCCAACAAACACTCAAAACACACAACGAACACATAAGCAACGAGAAAGGGTGATACATAGTGATCCAGAAGTGTGAGAAAATACTGATTCAGCAGTAACACGCATCTTGGTACTGCTGGTCAAACCTGGTCAGCCAAGAGGAGAGACAGATGCATTACCAGCATAACTCTATATAGAAATTGTTTGATCGTTACTATTTCCTTTATAGGAATTTATGCCCGGAGTCTGAGAAACTATTTAAAGACCTTCATTTGACATATTTAAATGCTGCTGACCCGGATGAAGCCATCCAGAATTACCAAAGAAACGGTTGTTTTCAAACAATATTCGACAAATTGGGTTACAGACTAACAGCGGAATCAGTATGTATCTTAGAAGTGTATTCATCTCCTTGAGGTCAGAGCTATCAACATAAATCTGAACATTTATGTAATTATCTGTATTTAATGTCTAATTGCCTTTCATGGGGCGGGAGTTTACCGCTTACGTCGGCGAAAAAAATGACGCCAATCCATAATCAGTTCGAGGTTTAGCGCTAACGTCGGCGAAAAAAAATGACGCCAATCCATAATCAGTTCGAGGTTTACCGCTTACGTCGGCGAAAAAAATGACGCCAATCCATAATCAGTTCTAGGTTTATACTAGGTGGAAAATTGATTGTTTTTGTTTTTATTATGATTTTTAATTTTTTTATTTTTCATTCTGAAGAACCGCAAAAATTATACCTGCGAAGTTGTCTAGTTTAGGGAAACCGCAAAAACAAAAATACATTTACAGTATCTAAGCTATTCCTCCGACTGACACATTGTTATTTACAGCAGGTATGTTGATATTAAAAGGGCTACTTAATGCAAATTATAACGTTAGTTATCAACATTTTACATCGAACCATAGCGAACATGAAAGACAAATATAAGGTTCACCCCGATCTGATTCGCTTATAACCAAACTAACATAATCTATTTCGGTTCTAATAATTATGTCAAAGAAATGTTTTACAATACAGAAGCGACTCGAAGAAAACGCTTTAAATTGCCATTTTGATTTTTGAAACCAAAAACAAAGGTTTGCAATATTTTGTTTGTTTAATGTATCGTTTTATTATTAGGAAATTAATATAAAACAGTTCACACACATAAAGATGTACAAGAACCCCGTTCATTTTATCTTTACTCTTCGCTAACAAAGGCATAGCTGCTATCAATCTTGGAGGATTGCTAATTTTCCTACCGCGGGTCGGGGGGTTTCTCCAAGCACTACTGCGTTTTTCCCAAATAAAAACTAGACGTCGTGGTTTAGCTGAAAACTAACTGAAAGTGGCGTTGAACACCATTCAAACAAACGAACAAACAAAGCTGTCAATCTTGCTAATATCTTCCGTTACAAAACTGTTATTTCCGGTCAATTACAACGTGTATTGCAGAGTGAAAGCCTTACTACTCTTGCCACAATTCGCTTTCTGGGCCTCGGTGGCCGAGTGGTTAAGGTAGTTTGTCTACTGTTGATCACGTGGTCTGTCAACACTAAGATTGCGGGTTCGATTCTCACTGCAGGCAGGGTGTACTCGACTCTAATCTTCGGGTACTCCGGCTCCCTCCTCCAATAAAAACTGGACGCCATGATATAGCTGAAAAATTGCTGAACGTGGCGTTAAACACCATCAGTGCAAAAACCAAATCGCTTTCCCATTTATTTACAGTCCATTAGGTCAAGAAATAACTGTAGATCTAAACATTGTTGACATTGAAAGCCTCCTTAATAGTTACATGTATAAAGAATTGAATACCATACCTAAATCGATCAACTGTAAGAACACACTTTAAATTATTTGTGAATTCAGTAGAAGTCTATACCAGAAAATGGCAAAATAAAAAGACCAAGAGGTTGAGACCTTGTCAGAGTTGGTAGAAACCTTGCGGTCATTGATTTAAATGAGAACCAATAATTTAAAAAATCAATCAGTACAAAAGAATCATCAGCGCTTATTTGTGACAGCTTTATAGTTGTATCAGAAGATAACTAGGGTCTCCGTGGCCGAGTGGTTAAGGTAGTTCGTCTACTATTGATCACGTGGTCTGTCAACACTGAGAATGCAGGGTTCGATTCTCACTGCAGGCAGGCTGTACTCGATCCCAATCTTAATTGACTATGATTGCCAGATTTCCTACCGCAGATCAAGGGTTTTCTCCGGGTACTCCGGCTTCCTCCCCCAATAAAAACTGGACGCCATAATATAGCTGAAAAAAGTGCTGAAAGTTTTTTTAATAAACAATTTAACAAACAAATAAGCATAAGATAACTTTTTTTGCAAGAAACATAAAGAGTGTTTAATAAATGAATTAGGTTAGAGAGTTCACTTGACAATCTTACTTACACCTCAAAAAGGCTTTTAGAATAGGAGATTCTTGAAAATCACGAATCATTTTGTCTCCATATCAAAGTCGAACATTGTGATCTCACCTCTTTGTATGCAGCTTAAGAACAGGCTCAAAGATCTTAAAACGAGGATTTTTCAAGAAAAAAATGAGACGATATAAATACATGGTAAATATCCATGGTAGACATGACTCAGATAATAAACATATTTAACAGGTCATTTAAAGCACATGTGAACTTATGGTCCATTTTTTATGTGTGGTCTCAATATACAGGTGACCACTGAAACCAGGTGGTTGCATGTGCTCCATACAGTGTATTGTGCTATGGTGATCGCATTATACTGAAGACTATATCTGTCAATGTTAGATTTTCTGTTTGACAACATGATTGTCATGTTTGAAGAGCAAGTTTTTCCAAAAATGACTGTTGCATTTTCAATGGGTACTCATTTTACTCCTCCCTTTTCGATCTGTTTTGTACTCTTATAAGGCTTAGATCATAGAAAGCCTGCTGAAGAAAAAAGAAAAGAAACTGGCCTAGACCTCGAGTTCACATTCTATTGCAGTGATGATGTTTTGTCCCAGAACAATGCTAATTCGACAAATATTTTCTTGAAATTAAAAACATCATTGATACATTTAGGTCAACTCTTACTTAGACCATCTGAAAATCGACTTTACGACAAACGTGATGACTTCAACTTCTAAATGTCTACTTACCGTTTATTGATAGCAACATTCCAGCAGCTCTGGCGTATGGTGTGTACACTTCACAACTATACGTTATGCTATATAGCTAGATACCGCGATCTGTATATTCCGATTTTCTAAACCGATCGTTGCTTTTGACTACTTTGTTATTCAAACATGGGTTTGTTGTACCTATGTTGATGTTATCTCTCCAGAAGTTCTATGGTCGTCACCATGACTTAATTTATCGTCATGGAAAATCCATTTCTCTAATACGATTGGACATTTTTGTTCAGTCATAGATAGCCTTTCCTATTTCTGGATTTTACTTTTTTCATAAGAGGCAAACGCTGCTTACTCGGCCAATGCACCTGAGTGCACCTGTGATTTTTATTGGATTACTTTTTGTTTTGTGTTTGGAAGTTTTTGTTTTGTGGTCAATATGTTTTTCCGTATTCATAATCTTCCCTTGACCTTAAGCTATTATTGTTCGGTCGGTTTCCTTGATGTCTTTTTATTGAATTCGTTTTTTCGTTACCTATTTGACGGGCTCGAAAAAATGGTTTGAATCATTACTAGGCTAGGAAAAATAAGTAGAATGCCAGCGAGGTACTCCGAAACTAAAATCCACGAACATCATCGTCAAAGGGTAAGCATACTGTCGGAATTTATATCTGGGAACAAACTGTAAGTGTCCACAGTGCTTGACCCACAGAACTGTCCCGGGCATTTCCATGTGATGGATCGGTAATGCCCTCTCGTTGGGGAGTTGTCTGGTCATCATACGGAAATCGTGACCGCGAACGATAGTGGGAGACTTTGTGGAGAGTGACGTGCTCCTTGTCCGATGTGTTGTAGCCACCAAAGGCAATATTCTTTGTGTCTGCCCATACTCCCTACTTTTTCCAGTAGCATTCTTCAAGATTTGTTGCCATTGGTTCATTTTTCCCATATTGACTTATTGTTTGTTAACTTGTTCTCGTCCTGAATAAGCTAAAATACTGCTGTTTGGACAAACATGAAACCTATCCAATCTATATAATTAATTTAAATCTAGTAATATCATGCACAAGAACAGTAGACTTAGTGGCTCAATCTATCAATAAAACAAATCCTCAGTTCTAAGTTGGCATAAAGAAATATGAATTTAAAAATACATTTCTAGTAAGATTTTGCATATAATCCCAATTTCTACAATTGTCTAACTTTTGTTGTAGGTATCATTACCAGATGGCGTTGCCGACAACCCGATATGTATTGGTGTAACCTTGTCAAACCGTGGATACGCTTCCCCATTCCGTCATTATAATGTGTCATTTATATTGATTGACGTATCAGATCAGAGGTAGATTTTTGTTTGTTGAAAGGGAGAAAGCTGGAGTAAACAAAAATTCTTGACCTGTGTCAGGGACAATGGCAATCCTTATAAATTAAAGTTGGAGTCGAGAACATTTTGGCAGAAGCCATGGTCGCACTAGTAAACCAAAGTGTTGAAATGGAAGGGATCAAAAGTAGATAAGAAAGTAGCAAAGAAAACAGACCGAACAACAAGAGCAAAAAACCAAGGGACAGTTACAAATCCGGATATAGACAAAGACAACACAAAAATCAAAAACATAAAACACAGAAAGAGAGTAACCCGAACCCAATAAAAACCATGGTGCTCCGGACGAGTAAGCAGTGCCTGCCTCTAATTAGACACCCGTCGAGTTACTCATTGTCATGTCTAGGGAAAAGTCAAATCCAGGAATAGGAGACACTACCTATGACTAAGCGAAAATGTCAGATAGATAACTTACTTATAATGAGACCCCTTCGTTGGTTGATTTGCTATTACTAATATGTCCAGTCCAGGTTCCTGTTTTCTGTTAAATATTCTCTTTCTGTTCTTTTTAAGTACTAAGTGCATGTGTTTATAAAAATCATGCAGGAGGTGATTCGTTGTACAAAGCAAAACATGCATCAATCTTAGTATTATATATACGAGGCCTTTTACGAGCTAGGATATCTAACCAAACGACTTTAATTATATAAATGATTAAGGCGTAGTATATTTATGTTTTGTAACTGAATTCATTCAATGGAATTCGAAATGGACGTGACATTATCAGACTCATGTTTACTAATCAGAATAGCCTGGATAATGCGTTTTATCAAAATGATTGCTGGACATCTTGTCATCAAAATCAAAAACGAGCACCGAAAATTATTCACCGAGATTTCAGACATTTCTATTCCATACTATTACCTTCAAATTTAATGTAATTTTAACTGTCAACGTCACACACAAAGAATTTAAAATGTTTATGCCTTTTCAGTGTTGCATATGAAACCAAAATCATGACCGATACAACAAAATGGCTGCCAGGATCCACTATCAACTTGACATCAACATTTAGCCTACCACAAAATGTTAATACAACATACAAGGTACTTGTTGTAAATAATAATGACATTGCGCTTCTGATTTCTTGATTACATGTCGAAAAATAGTTCATATCCGCAACGTCACATGCGCCATAAATACATATATTGAAGTGCAGTGTCTTGGAGGAATAACAGTAGTAAATGTGTACCAGTAACAAGTTACCAGATTGTGTACCCTACATTAGTACAACAGTGAATGCTACGTTGTGTTCTGATTTGGTCAATAGTGGTTAGATGTGTACAATTTTTTTGGTCTGTTTGCTCCTGCATAAATTAAGTTTTAAAAAGTGGTAAAATTTTTCTCAGATATTGCGGTTAAAACTTTGCTAATTTTTAAAACAATTTAGTATTTTTTTACATTCACTGCATTTGAACGTGCTTGTAAAAGTGGGAGCGTCTCAAAATGTTCTAACTAGCGAAAAAAGGAATTGGTCACGAATATAGATGGCATACATTTTCATATGTAAAACCATACTCTATATATTTCATGTTGTAAGTGATAAAATGGCTAATAAATATTAAAGAAAATGTTTCATTTACAGTTGTTTTTGTTTTTTGTTTTTTGTTTTTAATCCTTCAAGCTTTAAAATATATTTTTGTCTGGATCTAATAAGGAGTAGTAAAGATGTACAAGATTGTATTAATGCGCTTTTGACCTCGCTAGATAGGATCATCGCTTCAATTTTATTTCTTGGATTATTTCATGATTTATAGGGTATGCTTAGTATTTTTTTAATGCATTCTTATCTTTACAAAATAAAATATATATATTTGTGTTTCTTTTATAAATCAGTAAGACAATTTGATAATAAGGCATTTTTAGATTTTGTTACGTAATATTACGTAATGTGTATGTTGGAAAGACTTGTTCGGTTCAATTTTATCATAATATATTTTGTTTTGTTTGGAATTTTTAACGATTGATAGAGCAAGCTTCATATCTTTTTTTTTAATTCGTATCTTTACATAAAAATGAAGATGATTATAAATTTGACTTGATCGATAATTTTCAATTTTATTTCTTTGCTTATGTCAGAATTTATAGGGTACTTAAGCTTTGTATTTTTTTATGCAGTTTCTAATCTTCACATAATAGAATGTGAATGAATTTGTTTTTATAGGAATTCATAAGATAATATGATAAAAATAATGCATTTTAAAATTTTGTAGTATAACGTAATGCATGATCGATAAGTCGCTGGAGGCGAGACATATGTATGGGAATCCGGCGACGGCGGCGGCGTAAACAATTGACATCTTGCTTCATATATTTGTAAGCCCAAGCCCTAGGTCCATCAAATTTGGTACAAAGGTAGCTTATGATGAGTACTTTCTAGTCAGTTACCTGTCACCTGACCTTGACCTCACTTTCACGGTCCAGCGACTACGTTAAAGTTTTTGGGTTACGGCAGTTCCTCTGTAACTACGCATGGTAGGATGACAATATTTGGTGTATAGATTGCTGATGACTAGTACATGTCTGTCACCTGACCTTGACCTCAATTTCACGGTACAGTGACGTTAAAGGTTTTGGGTTACGGCAGTTTCTCTGTTACCACGCATGGTAGGATGACAATATTTGATATATAGGTTGTTGATGACTAGTACATGACTGTCTGGTAGGTGTCACCTGACCAAGACCTCAATTTCACGGTCCAGCGACTACGTTAAAGTTTTTGTATTAGGACAGTTCCTCTGTAATTATGCGTGGTATGGTGACAATAATTGGTATACAGGCCGCTGCTGATATTTAATGTTATTTACGTAATGCTTATGACGAAATTTATTTTCGTTACTGATGCGGAATGCGAGACATTTTTCTGTGTCCACACTTGTCAGTATTATTTCTGGGTTATTTCATAATTAGGGCAGAAAATTAATCAATCTGGAACATTAAATTTAATTTCCCTGGATTTTGATTATTAACGATTTCGAAATCCCAAACTCTCTCGCACGAGAGTGGCCGAGAATGAGGCGTGTGTGCGTGGTGGGGGTTGGGGGTAAGAGATATTTCTGTGATGTAATTGGATTTTTATTTAATTCAAGATTTAAATTTTTTATGTAAAACTGTTTTAAAGAATCAAGTTATATTTAGATACTTATAATTGGATTAAACATACCTCTAAGATCGTATTAAAAAAAGCTAAATGAAATTTTAAAAAATGAATATTATAATACAATAGAAAAACAATTCAGTTACATTCGAATGAAGGCTATCAACAGTTGAAATATTTGAAAATAATTTTTGAAATTAATAATCTCATAAATTGATTTGCAAAAACAGAGACATATAATAAAAGTCTCTGGTAAAAATAAGACTCTTCCATATTTTTTGTGTGTTTATTTTAAAGTCTGAAAATATTATTAAGTCTTTAGCAATGTTTAGGCACATGAACGTTATTTTGACGTTTAAATACATTTAATTGCAAACTTTTTGAAAAACAATTTTAATTTCTGGAAAATTAAATCAATAGAAATTTTAACTTAATTGTCGGTATTTTTCTTTGATCTTCCGAGGATACCCGACGGATGGACGCGATAACTGCCGATCTTACCCCCCTTTTTTCCCCCACAGAACCACGTGGCTATGTGATTTCGAAAAGGTCAATGTATTGTTATTTACGGTAAACATTTGTCTTTCCATCACTATGCTTTTCATAACTCAAATCATTGCATTGTATCACACATGGGGTTGTAACTAGGTTATGTTACGCGATCAAGCTGGCTAGGTAAACGATCATATTATCATAAATTTATGCACATTCAATCTGCTTTCATCTGAATTGTTAATTATATAATTAACGCATAATAATGATGATCTTCTTGCTACTGTTTTTTAATTGTGTATTAAACAATTTTCGTAATGTAAACCGTTAATGGCTGCCTGTACTGCTGCAGCTAATCATCATGATGAATAACAGTAAACAAGATTTGCAAATGTACAACTTTGATCATCTTTGCAAAATAAAATAACACATAAATCAACGTATTAAGGGACCGACCATTTAACTTGCAAGGGGTGCCTTGATGTTTTCCTAAAAAAATATTTTGAAAATGATTTTTTGATAAAAAAAATATTTTGGAAGCAGAGGGTAAGAAAAAAATATTCTGAAGAAGGATTTCTGCTATATAAAATAATGCTAATAATGAAAAAAAAATTCTGTCACGACGCCTTCAAAAATTCTGACCAAAACAAAAAACCAAGGCCGCCCTTTCAAGTTAAATGGTCTGTCCCTAAGAATTTCGAATATTTTTTAAACAAGCGATAACCAGATCCTTATCCAAATTGGGATTGCAGATTTAACAAACGGTACAAATGTAAATAATTTGGGACAAAGATGGCACACCTACTTGATGAGAGAAGTATTACGAATCTGTAATTCGTGTCGAAAATTAAAATGATGAAAACGTTTCTACTTTAGCATTTTCTTATTATTGGTTTTATGCACTTTTTAATTTTCCAGTTATTTTGTTGTTGTCGCATCAAATAGAAATAAATTATTTAAATACAGGTCTCAAGTGCAATTTCCTGCATCTTCTTTTACTTTCAATAATTCAAATGTCCAAAAATGTTAACTGGTTTATTTACTATGCATGCCTACTATTTTTTATACAACCGAAAAAAAATTGCAGGCGTATTATGTTATGATGCTTTCGTCTGCGTCGTTGTCTGTTCCCATAGTAACCTTTGTTCTAGTTATCCAATTGCTTTGAAACTTTACAGTAATGTTTCTTACAATAAAAGGATGGATGGGATTGATTTTTAGGGTCCCCCCATTTTTTGTTCAGAAATATGGGACCCAAAAGGGGCTAAAAATGCCATTATTTTGTTTGTTCCCACAATAACTTTTGTTCTAGTCATCCAAATGAAAATTTACAATGATTTTCCATACCATTAATAGATAGATGGATGGGATTGGGTCCCCCTTTTCTAGTTTAAAAATTAGGGGCCAAAAATGGTACTTTTTTATTTGTTTCCACAATAACTTTGGTTCTGGCTTACAGATTGCTTTGAAATTTTACAATAATTTTTCTTATCATAAAAGGATGAATGAGATTTAGTTTGGGGCTCCTCCTTTTTCCTTTTAGGAATAATGAGTTGGGTTTTAATATATGTTTTAACAGATATGCCAAATATCAATATTAATATAAACATATATTTTACAAAATAACACTAAAAATACATCTAACACAAATATATTTTACTTTTTATGTTTTGTATTGTATTATTTAACTCGTTTCCTTATTATCTATGCATTATTATTTAAAGAACCAAATGTTTAGAACTCTGATGTCTCGGATGATCATTCTCTTATATCAAAGAAGAAAAAGCAACACATGGCAAAGACAAATCAGTAAAAATTTGATTGTATTAAATGATCCTGACTTGGTTAAAGCATATTATAGAATATCATAAGTACACTATATCTTCACAAGCTGTAAACAAAATTTAATCTCTCATATTACAATACAAAATGGGTTCATGTTTTAATCCTCTAATTACTTTAATTGAGTGTCCACGGTATGGTTACCATATCTTTTCTTGTTTTATTACAGTTCTCTTTTCAATGTTGAGATATTATAATCAAGACGATTATTTCTTGCCTCCCACAATCGTCTATATTTGTAACCATTTAAAACATATGAGAGTATATGATGAAATTTTAAATAAAACAATTTGAAAAAAAAAACTATAAAACCTAATCGGATACACCTATAACATATAAATCGAACATCTCTGGATATGGGTGTAACCCATATCATTTCTTGTAATGTTGAAAGAAACTTATTAATTTCCTAGACAGGTAAATGCGGATCAATGTCAGAAAGGTATGCACATTATAGAAATGTTAGTACTTTCGACTATAGCCAAAACATTTACTACTGCTGTTCTACCTGGAGTGATAAACGGAACCGATATAACCTTCTTTAACTACTATCTGAATTTTCTAATCCTTAACTTTTTCATTAAAACGCCTTATATTTTGTAGAGAACCATTGTGACGAGGGCATTTTTTTTACTTGTGAGTTATCTACAAAACTATTTTTTATTATTCCAATTCCGGAACAAATCCTGTGCAAAGATTAACCATCACGCATGATACTAGTAATCTTTATTTAAGATTTTAAACTTGTAGTATACTTGACCATAGAACTAATGATCGTATCCTCGCTTTTTTCGGCGAGGGTACGAATTTACTCCCATTACTCGTAATATAGCAGAACGGGAGTAAATCACTGTCCAAGTTGCGTATATAATCAGACGTGGTCGATCTTGATATCTTTCGACAATGTCATCATTTTGTTCGGTTTCGTGTTTAAATTCGATCATTATTGATACGTGATGATAGTTATTGCAGTTTCTAATAACCCACTGTGCGTTGTGTATTAATTGACATTCGTGTATCTTTTTAATTACGTTTACTACATGAAAACATTAAGCAACCCGAAACTGAATGGCGTGTTGCATCTTGGGTGCGTATATGTAAATTGCTGGATTCTTACTACGGAGTATTTGTTATAGTATGCAAATTAGCACGTTTATAATAAAATTAGATCACATTATCCGTTTACGGTAAAAAGATGATCAACATAGCATTTTCCACGTCCATCTACAAAGACGGAAAAAGAAATTTCTTCAATAAAGATCGTTTCCTGTTATTTTCGCAATGTCTAAAGCTTTAACAACGTAAAGAAGATAAATATTATGTTTGAATTTTGTAAAAATAGACCGAAGTTAGAATTTTTTATTTGCTACATTACGAGTAATAGGACTGAATTCTGCCGTTCATCCGACAAATCACAAAACTTACTTCGGATTATAACGGCAGTAAAATTCGGCCCAACTTGGCCAAAAACTGGACAAGTGCGGTTCTGTTAGTCAACATGTATAAGGAAACTCTAACTGGACGCCATATAACATCTGAAAAATGCGTAATTCCTCATTCAGAGTCAAATGTTAAGAATGCATCATTTTTATATAAAGTGGATTTCTAATGCAAAGGTATTAGTTGATGGATGTTTTAATCAGGCTGTGTTATTTTATTTTTTGTGTGTAGGTTTGTCTAAAGATTTCGGAACCCAGCCTAGAGAATAACACAGATTATTACATTCTACTTTCTAATTCAAATCTTAACTACGAAAACGGACTGAACAGAATTGGAAACATCACGGTAATTGCTTCGATATTATTATTATTATTATTTGAATAACTTACTAATGTTTTCACAATTTTCAGAGCTTTGATACCATGTTTATTACATGTAATTTGGCATTAAATTTTTCCGAACGTTTTCACCTTTGCGAAACTGCATTTAAGTATCGTTTCTTTTATCCAAATAATGCGTTTATTTTGCACATTTTGCACAAGATTATTACGCCATCTTGTTTCTGAAAGTAGTTAGTTAGCGTCATGTATCGAAAAATAAATCCTTTTCAATACGCCGGAAGTCATTTAAGCCAAAAGTATGAGAATTGTTTTTTCATTTTCAAATCGTTTAAGAAATTCAAGTTTCATATCGGAACCTTGATACCTTGATATCATCAATGCCACGCGTTAATCGACCTTTTCTTATTTATAGGTTCAACCAAGTCAGACATCTTTGTCAGTTAGCACAACTCAACCGTGGAAAATGCCCATGGCGTCTACAAATCCACGTATCTGGACAAAAAGTATAAAGATAAACATATATATAACTAATAACCATATTTATGTCGGGGACCACTTAATTCGCGATTATATTTTTTGTATTTTATATTGCACTATTTTAAATAATTTCGAGAATAACTTCATATTCATCTCACCCTATCCTCCCAAGCCTATTAGTTATGTCTGTTCATTGTTTTATCCTTTTGAGCGTCATTTTTGGTCTTATCCACTTTTTCTCTTAGTTAAGTAGGATATTATATATGTTTTCTAGGTAAACATGAATGTTTGTTTGTTTGTTTGTTTTGTTTGTTTGTTTGTTTGTTTGAGATTTCTGTAATTTTGCACTGATACCACTTTATGCAACATGATGAGACGTTTCCAGGCAGAATGTAAATTCTATAAATTCTGTAGGAAAAAATATAAATTTTTTTAACTCCGTTATATTTTGTTCACTTTATGAGCTTATGTGTTTTCTTGTAGATTCTCATTCTTGCCTGGCATTGCCAAACGGTCCCCCAACGACTGCTGCAGTTCTAACAACTGTTGTAGGACAGACAACGGTTCAGTCTCCCCAAGAAACAACGCTGTTACCTCCCATCGTTCCTTTTTTGAACGACACGAGCAGTAAGTTGTAGTACGATATTATTTGATATAAATGGCACTCCTGACTACCATAACTGGTGACAACGCATAGAAGGGTTAAACCTTATTTATTGATACCATACTTTATTGTCGTTTTAACATGGGTGGGCATTATATTCGTAAATATTTTGCGCCGAGCGAAAGCGAGGGTGAGAATCATGAATATAATGATCATATGAAATTGTTCAAGGATTGTTTTCCAATTTTTCTAGACATGGGAATTTAGTTATTTTTATCACATTTCACGTAACATGAATGGTTCTGTTTTATGTGTAATAAAGTCCTCCTAGCTTTTTTTCAAACAGACCTAAAACCGACTTCAAACAAATTGTAAACTATTCCCTATTTAATAAGGGTCTTGCCTTTGCAAACCCGGTCATTTCAAACTTTTGCGATTTTTTTCTTAAAAATTAATTGATTAAGTCTCAACGAACTATTTCTGTTTACTACAGAACTGGAGAAGTGTAAGAAATTAGAGACTGTAAAAGCTCTTCTTCAATTTACCTACGTTTCACATCCGGGTACACTGGAATGTCCAAACTCCTCTTCCAGCGCATCCCCAGAAGCAATTGTGGCTTCATTTTGCAACGCTCCGACGAACACACTTTTATGGAGGCCACAAGGAAGGGTAAGAAAGCAAGAAAATAACAAGAAATCACAATATCTTTTGAACTATAAAAGGCTGTCCGAACGTCAACGTGTACATATAGAAATGCCTACTTATCAATGACGTAATACACACAAAACGAGGATCGTGCATTTAAGGATTCATAACTACTTCTGAGCACTCCACTGCTTCTGTATTGCACAATGATCACGTGACGTCATCTGATGTCTTGATGTCAATTTTCAAATAGAAATTTTCGTATTTTTATAAGTTTTATCAGTTTAAAAAACATTTTTTTAAAAAGATCAAAGGCAAGAACGTCATTCATGCTACAAATATCTACAATTACCATGTTGACAGGTCATCGATAACTGTGACAGCATACCTATGTACTCTAGGGTTGGTGTATTCAGTAATTTGAATTACTATGACTACGATACCACGATTCGCAAATGTGGAGTGTTTCTTGGATGCCTGAAATCGGGTTCAAAGGTTATTGGTGTTAAGGTAAATAGATTAAAACCTTGTAATTTGACTGGCTTTGTATTCACAATAAAGCTGCCTCCTTATACAGAGCTGATTCATATACAGGACACACTTCATTTCATTGTAAAGTACTTTAGTAGTCGCAAAAAAAGCTCGGATTGATTGATTGATTGATTGATTGATTGATTGACGTCCAGCGAGTAGTATTTCAGCTGTTATCAACGTTCGCATAATACTGATAACAATTGGCTCATTACATTTCATGCATAGTTCGTTGGGTTTTTTTTATCTTTTCTTTGAGCTGTTATTGCTTGTCTTGGAAAAGTAGTTGCTGATTGTTCTAATTTTTTCCTATGTTTACTTTAGATTGGTATGCAGCTTTGTGGGCGACCATTTGACATAGAGAATGCACACTTCGCTAACGAGAAAGACTTGGACCGCCTTTATGTCTTCTAAATCCGCATGTATAAGGAAAAAGATCATTAAAAATACTAGTTCCTCAAATTATCAAGCATGTCTTTCCATTTCAGAAGGAGCCTTGGTGGACGAGTGGCAAGGCATTAAGTCTACCGTGGTTTTGCGGCCTGAGTTTTAGCCACAGTTCTGTCATGGTGTGCTAGACTCAAACATTACCTTAGTATTTCATTTTATCCACTAAAGGGCGTTTTCGAAGATACTCAGGTCAATAGCAACACGACAAACATGACGTAATGATATCGCTGAGAGATTACTAAAAGAGACGTTAAACCTTAAACAAACCCTTTTTCAGAATTTTATTTGAGTTGACAGTTCATAATTGGAAGAAAAAGTTTTGTTGGACGAATTCGTTGGTGTTCAAACGAAACCGACTCAATCACAAACTAAATCTAGCCCGATGAATTCAGTCAAACAGCTTTTTCTCCTTTCAATTAAACCCAATTTAAAAGAATAATTTGATATGAACACGCCATTCTATTGAAACATCTGTTAGAGGAGAAAGCACTAATTCACGTAACCCAAGTAAACCCACTTTATATTTTGCACTTTCATGTCAGAGAATCTTGGTTTAAAGAGAATGTTGTAAATGTGAATTGCAATATCCAAAACACTTTTAAATAGAGCAATTTAAGACTCAAATTATTCCAAATATATATTAACCTTTCAGAAAAATGTTTATTTATTGAAATCCATTGTGTAGGTGTCAATAATCACCAAATTGAACAGGACTATTTTTTTAATGTTCTCAAGTGTGATTTGTCCTATTTCGTGTATTGACACCTAAATCACTACATCCGTTCATCGAAAATATTATACATATAGTCCTTATCACCCAGACGCATATATAACTTCGCTACCAATAGGTGGAGATAAAACAATCATTCTGTTTTTACGGCCTTTTTAGACCAGGGAAACCATGAAAACTTGTCTTCAGTTTTACCATGACGTCGAAATGTGCTTCTCTCTTGATTGTGCATAACAATAATAATTGTTTAATTAACTGATAAAGTAATATTTTATCAAAAAATATTCAAATGTAAACTTTGGTAACAAAAATGTATACACTTTGATCGGAAATAATTTTCAGACAATAAAAAAAGCATCCAATTAAAAAAATTTTGTTGGACGATATGATAACGAGTTCAAAACCGTTCTCTGTGCTGGAGAGTGCATAAAACGAAGCTAATTTTAAGGTCGTAAATGATAATCGACATAAATTTTGAGATGTTGAAAAAGTTGGGGATGGATATACTGTTTACTGTTTGTTCATTTAGGTATCGGTGAGATTTCATTTGGTAGATAATGGCCGTGACTTTCCTGTAAAACGTAGAATCAATTAATGCAGTTGTTCTAAATACTGAATTCATATATTTTGATATGAACCGTCTACCATTATGTAGCGTGCCTCAGAAAGAACTTAAATCGTAACCTGGCTTTTTGGAGGGGTTAATGTTACCAGGAACCTATAAATCAAGTTAGTTATACTAGTCCCAGATCCTACAAGTCACAAAACTAACATAGGACTTCTACGGAAGTAAAATTCCGGAAGCCCCACAATTCTCGTCACGTTTTAAAATTTCAACTCATTTTTTGAACTGTAACTAGTCAATGACTAAAAATGTAATAAACATAAAAACAAACCGCTAAATAAAGACGTTTTAGTAATAAGAAAAAAAACTAATAACATAAAGACAGTCATGGTTGTTACCGTGCAAACTTTAGGGTCGAATTCACATAAATTTTTTTGTATTTAAATTCAAATTCATATTTTACATTACTGCTCATTATGGTAAAATATTTTGTAATGATGCCTGACCGCGTATGACCTGTTTGGAGAGAGCTACGTTCCTTGCATGCTAAAGACCCCTTTTGTAGATGCCGAAAAGAGTCGGCTCGTTATAGACGTTACAAACTTTGCAGAATATCATAAATGAAATTCTTGTTCTTCTGGGAGACAACTCGTGAGTAAAGGAAGGATCATATTATATACATTTATACATAATAGATAATTTAGTTAAAACTGTACTATAAAACTAATTTGGAATACTTTTAAATATATTTTTACATCCATTTATTGTTTCTTATTTGAGTAAAAATAATCGTTTCGCCTTTCAAACAATAGTATAACTTAACTAAAATAAATGTGTACATCTAACCACCGCGTGCAAAAATTCGCACTCGTCGCAGTATGTAAACAAAATAAATGTTCTAATTAGTCTTATATCACGTCACGCACAAATGATTGTCTTGAATTTCTTCAAATGATTTATGAACGACAGGGTACGTGTCCTTTTACCGGTTATCAGCTCATTTTGGTCTATGCCAAAGCTTTATGCTAAATTAAGATTATAACTATTAGCTATGCTTAAACATGAGATCTAGTTTGGCAGATTCTAAACAAACCGCAGCTAAATTGATAACTACATTTCTGCATCCAAGTAAAAGAATCGAATAATTCTTCTCGCTTCGTGTGACAGTGTGTTTTTGTGTTGCGAAAGCATGAGTCTGTCATGCCTTGCAGTGACACTCAGTTTCCATGGAAACTGTATTCCTCTCTGTATACCTGTTCCTTCGTACGATCCATCATAACCAACTCTGAGTACACTCCCTTTGTCCCATGACGTAACGTAAATGTGGCCGCAGCATATTGCGACACCTGTCGGGAAACCAAGATCAGCGTGTACAAATCTCCAACGGATATCACCGTCATATGACAAGCATATCAGTTCAGGATCGGGATATTTTTGGTCGGTTATGAAAATTCTTTCTTTAATTCCATCTATGGCGACATACGTGAACTTTGTTCTGTCAAACGCATGCTCATCGTGTTTTCGCCATCTCCCATTGTGCTTGATGTAAATTTGAAGTTTGTTGTGGCTGCAGATGACAAGATGGTTGTTGTCATGGCTGATGGATTTGGCTTTAAACCCTGTTTGGAAAGAAGTTCCATATTTCAATTCTCCTTGACCGTACACATTGATAGCTAATAAATTATCAACTTCCGGTCTTGTCAACAGAAGCTCGGTGCTTGAAATTGACACAATATCGTAAGGTGCAGGTTTAACCTGGATTTCCGAGACTTTTACATACGTGGTATCATATAACATGACGTTTTCATTGACATGATCGACGACAACAAAATATCCATTGTCCAATACCGCGATACCTGTTATCCAACATGGCAGTTTGCTCTGCTGTGATACTTCTAAATGCGTATCCTCACTTGTGTGAAAATTTCCACTATTTTGATGTTCGGAGTAATCCGCTGACAACGCAGAACGCAATCTCTGTGACTGCATGGATCGAGGTCGGTCATCTCTATCTCCAGTTGCAATCGAAGGACATGAAGATGTCGGAGAAAAATCTCTGCGTCGGCTAGTTGCCGATTTGGATGGTCTTGGAAATCGCTGACTCTGAGTGGGCATGTGAACCGCATCAAATGATACAGAGGAAGGCGTTTGTGGGATTCCATCGTCTCGTATAAATTCAACGCTACCAAACGATGTGAAATCGGACGTGAACTTGTCAATTGTCGGATTGATGTGAAAATCCATTGTCGTTCTGAAATTTTTCTTCGACAAGTCACGTATTTTCTTTGCGTTCGCTTCATATTCCTGTTTTACAGAATCTAATGTAATTCGCATTTGTTCAGAATCATCAGTGTCTCTTACTTCCTGTAGTCTTTGTAAGGATTTTTTACAACGATCGTTGATTTTTTGGCATTTTCGAATATCAGCTTCAATTTTGTGTACCTCTTTTGACTTGAGTTTGTTCAATTCATCTACAACTTTCTCCTCTTGTGCTTTTATTAGCTCGGTTGCTTTACGACTCGTTGTGGTTATCCGACTTTTAATTTCCTCCCCTGATTGGTTTATTCTGTTCAAAATACCTTTCCGTCCGTCAATCAAATGTTCAATGTCATTGCATTGGTCGAATAAGTGTGATATGTACCTTTCTTCGTCACTCTCAGATGACTGGGCTACTTTTCGTGTCGGAACATTATCTACGTCCTCACGAGCCAAAACCTCATCACACTTCCGGTGCTGCAATGAGCAAAGTGAACAAATGTATTCTTCGTGGTCAACGCAGTAGAATTCTAGTTCCTTGTTAGGATGAACAGAACACGGATAGAGATAATATGGTCTGGGTGTTGTGTAGGCCGAAATCATGGATACAATATTGTGGTTCGATGGTAAAGCTTCAACCCAAAGATGGGGCGAAAACTCCCTCCCGGACGGGGCAAGAACGAATTGTCTGCAAATTGGACAATGGTATCCCATACGTCGAGCAAATTCTGAATGGTGAAGAATGTGGTCTGCAATACATTTCTTGCAAAATGTATGCAGACATGGCAACGCTTTTGGTTCTTCAAAGATATCGAAACAAATTGTGCAGGTGATTTGGTTTTCTGCAGTCTGTATAATTGGGTCTGTCATTCTTAGTGCTGGATCGGTTTTAAACCTAAATAAGAAGGTTTTAGATTAAGCTTTGAGTGCATAAATCATTTATGAGTGTAGGTGGAGTAAGTTTAAGTACCAGTTTACCAAATACATAAAATTAAGCTTTTATATTCTAAGGTCTGAAATATGAATGAAGTATCGAATATTGAAAGGCTTCCACTCTAAAACAAACACTCTTATAAATGTTCTCAATATAACTGTTGGTCAGTGACGTAGCTAGTGCACGCAAAACTTACGGCAGCGGGTCCAGGGCTCTGTAAGCTCCGCGGATATAGCCTTTTAGAAATAAATTTTAAGTGCATGGAAGCTTACTTTTCCAATGAAATTCACCCAGTCACAAGCATTTAAAAACTTTTATTTCAATCACATTTTCCGACACGATTCAGCTGCCTTCTTCATTTTGTGTGATGCGGAATTACGTCATGTAGTAACATCGGACCAAACGAGTTGGAGAATTTCGGGACTGAATACTACATAGACAAATAGAATGAATATGGTCGGAGAATTTTTGGACTGAAAACTACCCAGAACATGTATACCTCTTCCCTTGTCCTTTTATAAAAAAAATTGCTGTTTCGTTTGTGCACGCAGGTGCGTCGTTGCGTAAATGGTAGCTACGCCACTGTTGGTCCTGAAATTAAATAAGTTTTTGCTTTATTATATTAATCACCATACAAAGTCTCCTTGTACCCTTGCCATCACTGCTAATAATATTAAGTGTTTTGTACAGGTCCACGACTTATTGTTGTATACGATATTTGTGACGTCAAGCTATCACTAGATTACGCAGTAAAATGTTCTTCTGAAAACCGCCTTAAAATAATCTTTGTTCGTGGGTTTCGTTATACAATATATATTGGATGAAAACAAAATTCTATTTTGTCAGAAAATATATAATTTATTTGTACTATTTGAGAAACAGGTGAGAAATGCTTGACAGAGGCTTCATTTCTTCCCGTTTCTAATGTTCGTACAATCAACTTTATATTGACATTGTATGATATTGATGACGCCTAGTGAAGGAAAAAGAATCGAAGATACTGATGAATAACCAGGCAGCGACAAGTCAAGGAAGGGCAAAACCATAGTTAAATAAAATAGATGACATCAATCCAACATACAGATATATAACAAAAAAGCACAAAATTTAGTACCACAAAAACAATTATACACCGGGTGCGAGTCCAGGTGCTCCGAAAGGGTAGGCAACTCCTGCAACCGTTGTATAACCAACACGTTTATACTAGTTACACCATTTTAGCTTGTAATTCTGTCATAAACAGTGTAAAATATAATCCAAATATTTTTGCACGATAATATAAATGCATCAAAAGGAAGAATATCATTTTAACGGAATCGCTACTAAAAATTAATCTATTTGTCGCAATAATGTTTTGCTACACACTGAATCAGTTCCTATAAAAAAATAGCAAGGAAACCATCAAAACAACAACAAGAGCCGAAAGTCAAGGCACAATTACATATCCGGATTTAGACAAACATATACAGCACAAAACGAAAAAAAACAACAAAACAAACAAACACAGAATGTGAATAACCCGAACCTAATTAAAAATGGTGCACTCGGGTGCTCTGGACGAATAAGCAGTGCCTAACTCTAATGAGACACCCATCGAGTTCCTCATTGTCATGTGTATGAAAAAAGTCAAAATGCAGGATTAGGAAAGACTTTCTTTGACAAAGCGAAAATGTTCGATCGTATTCCAGAGATGTATTTCCAATAACGACCAATAAAGTCATGACAAACGTAGAACTTCTGGAGGGATATCATCAACCAATGTACAACGACCCCTTGTTTAAGTAGCTTTGTAGCCAACAACAGTGATCGGTCTAGAAAATTATAGGTCTGGGCCAGTGGCTTTCTTCTTTCTTCAGCGGACCTTTTAAGAATTCGGCCTCATAAGAGTTCAAAAACAGGTTGGAGAGGAGAGGAGCACAATTAGTACCCATAAGAATGCCAACAGTCTTTTGAACAACTTGTCCTCCACAAACATGACAAATATGTTGTCAATCAGAAAATCTAACATTTGACAAATTTGGTCTTCAGCATATTTATTATTTGATTTAGATTCATTGACAACACAGTAAATTCTTTCATGGCTAATTAACCGGTATTTATATCGTCTCATTCCGTTTTTCTTGAAAAAGCGGCATTTAATAAGACCTTTATGCATGGTTTTAAGCTGCATACGGGGGATGGCCGTGTGCCCCGTGTGGAGTGTCGACAAATCAAAGGTTTTAATGCTGTTACATTGGGGAAGAGATCCGGACCTTAAGATCTCTTATCAGGTCTGTTGAATTTTTAGTAAGCATATTTCATTAATGTCTCTGGTTTGTGGTACATTTAGACGATCCTGCTATAAACGCAGTTTTTATGGATTTTTGTGAAATTTTGAATCCAAATTCAAGGGAGGGAAGATCGCAATAAGACTAAAGTATGACAACACCGATTTGTAATTTTTAAGAATCTTCTCTTTTAAAAGCGTAATGGATATGTAAGTAGGATTGCATAATTCATTTATTAAAACTCTATATAATGTTTCTTGCGAATAAAAACTAATGTTGTTACGGGCCTTATCTACTGGCACAACAACCCATATTTATCATGAATGTCGGACACAGTTTTAGCAAGATAAGCAAGATTTCGGAAGACTATGATACTCATAGACCTTTTTACTACCGATTAGACAACACAGATTATAGTCCATCGTGTGACATTACATGTAATAACTTGTTTTTTTTTAATTATTACTATAATACGAATTTTTTTCAATTAATCTTAAATATGCGGTTTAACGTCAACTTCAGCAATTTTTCAAATATAACGTATTGTCAAGTGTTTTTTGTTGTTTTGGGAGGAGGGGGATGTGGTGGGGTGGGGAGGAAGCCTCAGTCCCCGTAGAAAACAACCGACATTGGTAGAAAAACTGGCAATCGTTGTCAATTATGTATAATTTAGGACAGTAACTCTAATTAATGTGGGGCACATCTTGGTAGGACTCCAGGTACCCCTGCTTTTCGTTAACGATAAAACGAGTGACCCCAATAAATTTAAGGTGATGACCCTCCCCCCCCCTGATCAACAAAAATAAAACAAATTATACTTATAAAGGTATATTTACAGTTTAAACTCCGCTTTTGGTACCCGCCGTGTACAGGTGTCATACCTAGTAACGCCGATAAAGCTGTTGGTTCTCCCCTTTTTTACAAAATAAAAACAAGTTATATATTAGGTATATTTTTAGTTTAAACTCTCCCTTTATTCCCGGCTTCTACATGTGTTTATGTTTGCGGTTCGTTTGAGTGTTATAATCCGCACTTATCCACGAATTTGTTTTTAAAATTTCTCGATTTCTTACCTTAATTCCAGCTATGTATTTACAACACGTCCATTTTGTTTTTCTGTTTAAACGTCAAATAATTAATTTGTGTATTATCGCTTGTAAATGTATATATGTATAGGAATATTGATTTTTTAATCGATACTGTTGACAAAGAGAAAGGTCGACCATTTAAAGACTAAAATGTCAGTGCATAGCGTTAAGTCTTTTGTCTAAAACTTTACTGTCTGCTGTTTTGCGTATTTAAAAGGAATTATCTTAAAATGCACAAAGAAATGTGTGAAAAAAATAGTACAAAGCAAATTTCGAATATTAAGATTTCGCAATTTCGTGTTTTTTATTAGGACAGACTGAAATATCAGTATGTCAAGTTATATGCAAAAAACCTGATAATTGATAATTGATACTCCACTTCCCTTTTTCATGACAAAGAATAGTTTAAAATTAAAATATTCAGTGCAAAATCACTCTCCTTCACAGAGAACATAACTGGTTCCCAGATGTAACCTTTGCCACGCGTCATCTCCATTACTGTGGGACTACATTTGTCGTCTGTCCCTGACGTTTGTACACAAAGAACGATGTTTGTAATATAATACACGAGATCTTATTTATATTATATAGTCTCTTTATAAACTTTTCACACGGGTTTTTTTATTTGTATGCGCGGTTTATGCGCCATTAGACATCTACAATGGTGTGGCAGATTGATTGATTGATTAATGATGTTTAACGCCGAGCAGCATTATTTCAGCTATATTCAGGCGATGTGGCAGAGGTGATTGTGGTTGACGTAAGATACCCAGAATCCTTTGCATAGAGATAGGTTCACAATGGCACTATATGTGACTAATATTTTGTGAACGTTCCATCATACCATTCAGTGGTGTAGGCGGGTTTGCTGATAGTAGATTGTTTGTTTCTTTGATGGTGTTTAACGCCACTTTCAGCAATTTTTCAACTATATCATGGCATCCAGTTTTTATTAGGGGAGGAAGCCGGAGTACCCGGAGAAAACCCCCGACATGCGGCAGGAAAACTGGCAATCCTTGTCAATTAAGATTGGAGTCGAGTACACCCTGCCTGCAGTGAGAATCGAACCCGCAACCTCAGTGTTGACCTGATAGTAGATGGGGTGCCCTCTATTATAAGAATGGCAAAGTTTATGTTTTGCTATAGGAAACTCAAAAATAAAAAAAATCTCAATACCTTGCCGACATTTCGATGACCACTACACAAGCGCTGAAAAGGTTGAAAAGCCACTCACTATATTAACGTTTCAATTCCGACAGCTGTTTATCCGGGACCATACTGGGAGGGTTTCTAACGGAGCTGTCCAGCACGCCCACAAGTTCCGCGCTCCTCGCACGATAAATGGTCCCGTTTGTAGACTTAAAAAGGAATAGGCTCATTGTAGCCGCTACAAAAGGCTAAATTCAATATTCCTATACTTTTCCAGTTGTTCCATTTCGTCCGTTCCTTTAATCTATCAATTTCTTGTTTGTTTTCTTTTACCCTTCCGTAGCAGCTGGAGCAACCCCCGGTTTTTAGTGGGGTTCGTCTTACTCAATATTTTGAGTTTTTTGCGTAATATTTATCTGTTTGTTTTGTTGTAGTCCAGTCTTTTGAGTAACCATGGTTTTGTCTGTCCTTGAGTTATCTCCACTGTTTGTTTTGGTTGTTGTCCAGTCTTTTGTGTTACCATGGTTTTGTCTGTCCTTGATCGTTTTATGATCACTCATAGGTATGTTCTATTCTTTTTTCTTGTAAACGTGTTCGTGCTCTTTTATTATACCAATGCAGTTAATTAAAATCTATAGATAAAACGATTTTTTATTTAGTTTCTTATTAGTATTTTATGTAAGAATCATTTTTAACCATATACAATTACCGGACATTTTAGTGTGATAACGTAAGCTATAGTAATAACGTTAATGGAAATAACTCTGACCGACGACTGAAATTTATTGCATTTCACTGTTTTAAGAAACAATATAGGATTCTAAATTGTAATTTGATTTCGCTAAGTACTATATAAAGAATTATTGGTTGTTATTTTTGGTTATTTCTTTTTACCGCGTGACCTCAAGTACCCATGCTACCAATACACCAATACACATAACTATATATCAATTTCACTTCAATTGTTTTAAATAACTGTTGCAATGCATTCCTTTAAATAAATAAATGAAAATGTGATTTTTATTTTTGTCTTATTTCACGACGCGTTTAATAATAAAAATTATTCAGTCGTTTGAATGACTTCTGAACCACCCTACGTTTCACAAACCAACAGCAATACAATTTTGAGGTACGTATTTTAACTGTACATAGTTATAACAATACCGTACTATAAAAAATTAACCTTACTTTTCGAAATTGAAGATATGTATTATATAACAGTGTATAAAGAATTTTGTGTCTTTTGAATTCTGGATAGTCGGGCAAATTTTTTCTTAAAACTTGGAGGAAAGGGAATTCCCTTTCGATTCGGGCTGAATGTCAGGTTATCACAGAAATCTGGATGTGTGCCATATAGTGATCAGTGGCGTATTTAGACGTCTTTTCAAAAACAATTTTTTTTTAAATGTTTGAAAAAGAAAGAAAAATTAGTTGCCTAATAACCTCTACTCACTCACTGTCTCTTGTCTAAAATCAATCGATCAACAACTAATAAATATCACGAAATACCCCCTTTTTAAAAATTCGCCTAGTTAATGCATGTACTTCCGCTACAAAAATCTAGCCACTGATCATGAAACGCACTGTGGATGGAGACCTATGTACCCAGTATCCTGTTTTAAAAGTCACTGTACTATCCCCCTTTATGATACAAAAATTATGTTTCGACCTAGTGTTTTGCCAGCATGTTATTCTTTGATCATAGAACCACGGTCACAGAAGTACATGCGCAGGACGATAAAGTCAAAAATTGGTTGCCACCAATTACGTAGTTATTGCACAATTCATGTGTTGTGTTTCTTAAATTAATTTGCCATGCTTATCTTAAAATTGTGTCCTATGCGCTTCAGTGTTTATGGTAAATGTTCAGATTCTTTCATCTTTGGAATCGTTGAAGTCCTTATCGGAAGTGTTTTTTTTTAGAAAATAAGTGCGCGTATATATTTTAGACAGTTTGCCAATGTCGCTTTTAATTTCATTAACAGGTTAATTTTTACCCTTTCTGTGCCCAAACACAATTTTGCGACAATCCATAACCGTCCATTTCATATAATTTTTTATTCCTAAAACTAATGCGTGGAATTCAATTTATTTAAAAATTCGTAAATTAGTTAAATTATTTATACATATTATGATGTCTCTTTTAGTCAAATCAAATATCAAGATGGCTGCCGTACTGAAAGCTGCAAAGGAGCAATTGATATGCCACATTTGCAAGCAGATACTTGTCGAACCTAAGACTTTAAACTGTATGCATTCATTCTGTAAAAAATGTATTCAACAACATATGGAGCATACGACAAAGGGACAGAAAAACCCCGCAGGATTTTTATGTCCAGAGTGCAAACAGGTCATGCCATTGTCGCAGTTCAAAGGTCAGACAGCGGAAGGATGGGCCTCAGAATTGCAAACAAACGAGGCATTGAGCAGTATTCTCAAAGCATTCCAAAACTCCGGTGAAGAGATTGCTATGAAGTGTGCCTATCATCCGGAGAAAGAGGTCGAATTTTACTGTGAGGACCACGAAATGCTGCTCTGTTCCCTGTGTGCCACGCTTACACATAAACCGTGTGCAGATGTGGTCACCGTTTCTGTAGCAGCATCACGAAGAAAAGCAGATGGCGGTAAATTTCTCAATTTTCTTTCGGAACAAATTACATTGTCTGAGAAAATATTAAGCGATAGGAAAGAACAAATAACTGTCTTGGACAAGTCAGAGATCGAAATTAAAAATCAACTCACACTACTGAAAAAGCGAATGATTGATTACCTGGATTCCATGGAAAGTAAAATCTTACAGGAACTGGCGCAACGGAAGTTAAAAGAAATGCATGCGCTAAAATCTGACCTTGACATATGCAATGCATTTCTTGTAGACGCTACATCGTCGCTGAAGACTATACAACATTCAATTGAGAAAGACACTTCTGCTAACTTTGTCGTGCGTTTTAAAGAACAGGTGCAAATGTTCGACGAACGTCAAAATCGATTAATGGCGTATGTACAAACTTTAAAAACTGTCAAATTATCATTTAATCCTAATCGAGCATTAGAACAAGCTGTTGTAAACGGCAAAACGATTGGAGGACTGAATACCGAACAAGCACCTAGTCGCTTAACACAGGTATATGCAAAAACTGTTCCCTTAGAGCCACAGCGAAAGATACCCACAAGACTGGGAACCAGCAAAGGAAGACCGTATTCAGGTGTTACGTCTGGTGCTCCGACACCACGCACAGTACGAAGCACAACGGACATGCCATCGTTCCGTAAACCTATTGTGCCGCGGCAGTTACGATCGCGAGAAGTAGTAAAACTAGACACAGACAACAGATCAATGATTTCCGATAACTCGTCCCGCGTTTCAGATGCAAGACCTGCAAACGATCTGACACAGTCCAAGTCTATGGAACTTGCCTCCATTGATGGAAAAACTGTGACAGCAAAACTAAAAGAGGATTTCATTGCCTCCGTACCAGACCAAAAGGAATGTTCGATTGAAGGTGCTGCCATTTTGAGATCAGGTCACATAGTTCTCTCCGACTCCTACCACAGTTCTCTAAAACTGTTTGACGCAAAGTATGTCTATGTAGGTCTTATCAAATTTGCTACGTCACCAGCAGATATATGTGCAGTTGGAGACAGCGAAGTAATTGTATGTCTTCCCGATACAATGCGTCTGAAACACGAAAAAATAGAGAACAACAAAATTGTCCCAGGAGAAGTTCTCACAGTCGGAGACAAATGTCATTCAGTTAGTTACAACAACGGAACCCTTGCCTGTTGTTCTGGGCGGACAATTCACGTATTTGCCCGAGACAAACACACTTGGCTGCGTTTGTCTACGACACCCATGGATGCCGATAATTTGATGTACATTGCCGTGGATCCGAACGGAGAAAGAATTGTAGTAACACGAAACGGCTATCCGAACCGTCCCGTGGTGTGCCTGACCAAGACCGGGCAGAAGATTTGGAGCTACACGCACGAGGAACTTCGTCTTCCAAGAGGTGTCGCTTTTTTAGGAGAAAATATTTTGATAGTATCATGGGATCAACAGAAAGTCATCCAGTTAAATCGAGAAGGGCAACTAGAGGGAGTTGTGGTACAACAAGGTGTTCAGTGGCCATGGAAACTATGCATTAGTCCTAAGGGTGATAAATTGTTACTGACGCAATGTTACTATCGGCTGCCGTTTAAAGACAAGAACTGTGTAAAAATTTTCAAAATTATTCGTTAGTGTATTTTGTGGGGATAAAGACGAATTCTGAGGCAACATTGCTTTATTGTGACGTCAATTCAATCGGATCTTGCGCAGCTTCTAGACAATTGAAGAAAATGGTTGGTCTAGAGATGTTCCTATTGGACGTGTTCTATGACCTTCTATAGACTTTGTACATTTAGGACTTCGACTCGTAGATCTACATTACGAAAGCAATCGCAGACAGTATATTTGTTATGTTTTCTATTAATTGCAATTAAAAGTAAGTCGAAATAAAATACAAAATTATAATTATTGGCTTGCGTTTACTGCCTTGCTTCCACGCCTCTATAGTAAGTCAATTTGCTACCATCAAATTACGATTGATCCATGCAAAAGTTAAAATATAAAACAGTAGCTTCCTTATTGTTTTCGCGCTTTTTATGCCTGATTAACTCCACAGCTATCAGAAGAATTTGGCATAAAACTAATAACGATCACAAACAAAAGAGTCGACAGTTACACTACGGGATCTTGCTGTTTTTGTGTGATAACTGATTATTGATTGGATTCGATGCCGTTTATTTGGTTTTGACTCGCTATGGCTTTGAAGTCTATTATATGAACAGCTCTATCACAGTGACCTTTGGTCCGCGGGGTAGATTGCAGTAGCTTATAATGGAATGGTTTGTTGCAGATTTCTAAGGAACGGTGCATTCGAATTATTAATTTGAAATTTAACTTTCAGCACAATGTTGAGTAGTGTGAGGTGTAATACATTTTCATAATTCTAATATGATTTGCATATTTAGAAATACGTTCATTTGATTGGTCTAGATTACTTCCGGTTGAGGTTATGTTTTGGTAAATGAAGTTGACTCCATTTATTTTAGGATAAACGACGTTGACCGAACTATTTTTGCGTAACTAATGTAAACAAAGATGGCGGCTTTCAATATCGAAAGTAGCGATCGACTTAACCAGGCTTGCTTTCCATTATCGGGTATGTACCGTCCGGATCGGTTCGGGATAATGGAACGTCCAAGGCAGACGATTTGTTGCAAAATGGCTGCGCTTAAAAATACATTGATATACCATAAATATAACCATACGTGTCTTAAAATTTCCCTCTTTCACTCCTTTGATAGATTTTCACAATGTCAAAGGTTGTTCCTTTTTTATTTTCGTCTAAAGCTTAAAATTCACTTCCACGTCACATTTTTCGTGTCTGTGTCCGCCATCTTGGAACAAAGTTGGAACCAAAAAATTGACGTTCCATTTCAGTTTTGGGAGGTACAACTGGTACGTACCGGATAATGGAAAGCACCCCAGGTCTCCTGGTGCAATATTTTTCAGTGACGCAAGCTTCACTTCAAATATATCTGAAGGCCGCTTAGGCTCATGAGGATATCATCGTCAGGGTACCAGAATACGATCGACTTACAAATTATTTGTTTGATGAATTATAATTAATGATTTGTTAAATTTAAAACTTTCCTTGTGTTCGATACAGAAAATAAGGTTACAGATTGATGTAAAACTAAAAATTGTGTTTATTAAAATCAGAAAATGGTTTATGAAAATAATCGTACGTTTGAAAATAAACAAAATATTCATACGTTCAGTCAAACCCGCTACCAAATACACAAGAAATATGAAGTTGAGAAACACGTTAGATAAATTAATTTCTTAATGCAATTTTAAAGAATTATAAGGATGATTAAACACCATTTTCAATGGATTTATCGGTATATCAACAAGACCAACTCACTCACAAACATATCATAATTTGTTGTTTGTGAGTGAGTTGGCCTTGTTGATATACCGATAAATCCATTGAAATCGGTATATCAACAAGACCAACTTGTTGATATACCGATAAATCCATTGAAAACGGTGTTTAATCCTATAATACATTTCGGTAACTTTTTTTATTACATCAACACATTAGTCAACGATGATATATTGGTCACATATTTGTATACAATTAGACAAAGTAACTTCAAATTTAGATTTTTATCAGATTGATATGTGTTTAAAATTTGATACATTTCCAACTGATAATGTATCCGATTGATTGATTGATTAATGGTGTTTAACGCCCAAGCAGCAATATTTCAGCTATATTCAGTCGATGATAATGTATCCGTCTTATAATCTAATTTGTCGCCATTAATTTTCCTGCTTCTTCTTCTTCTGTTGGTATTTTCCTCCAATTCTGGAGCACCAAGATATTGAAATCTTGTAATATAAGTATCCTACGACTGGCTTATTTATATACATCAAGAAAAAACTAAATACAATATTGTCCTCTTATCCTTAATTTCTGAATGAATAATTTCAAAAATATATACAAGGGGAGACCATCTTGTAGCCATCTCAACAAAATATATACAATATGTCAATATTGAGAATGTTTAATAGAATCTTACTAGCATTAACCGTATGGAAAGTCACAAATGTTCCTATCAGCAATTACATCTATTTGGATAGCAGTATTTTGCGTTTAACATATAGTTGATGACAAAGCTCAGTAGTCATTCTAGAGATTGAAGTAATATGACTCTGGCTAAGGAACGGTTGGAAGGCTGAACAGTCTAGTATGAGTTTCATTAACTTGTCTTCATCGGAAAACAACTGTTTATACATCTTATTTCCTAGTGCTAACATAGTGAACTGTTTTATGTTCATAAAAAATTTCTGTCGAACAGGGTAGAGAGCTGAACATCTAAGTAAAACATGTTGAAGATCTTCTTCCTTCTCAGTACAGAGTTGACAAGTAGCGTTAGTTTGAGATGAAAACTTTATATGTAGTGATTCGGTCATAAAAGTTCCAGTTAACATACGGACTTTGGTAATACCCTTTCGAACCTCTGAGACTGTTGATTTTAGAGATTTCCAGGCTGCATGAGTTTCTCCAATTTTGACACTATTTCTTGCTATATATTTTAAGGACGGTTTACTTTCTAACTCAGTCCTTAGTAGTTTTGTCCATCTATCTTCAATAGCAGTCCTACACTGGTACTTAAATTTAAGTTTAGTGTAACTCCTGTTACGAAGGTTGGTAATATCAGGAAGATCATAGGTTGTTAAGATTTCAGTAGTTCTACCAAAGAAGCTATCATAGTTGTCATGGTGTAATGCTGTTTGTCCAACCAATATTTCTTGGATTGTTGGGTTTTCAGAGTTAATAATATTGAACAGTAAACTAAGATGTCTTTTGTGAAGTTCTGCTTCAATAGGTAAAGCACCAATCAATAAATATACTGCACAACATGGCGTTCGTGGTGGAAGTGACTGTTTACGGCGTAGAGTTTCTAAGTGGAACTTCCTGAGTAACATCATCTGGGAATGTCTAAGAGGTAGAATTTCTAACCCATATAACAGTTTGGGAAGAATGTAGGCTTTATAGATTACATATGAAGTAGCAGGATTAAGTCCATTAGTTCCATGAAGACCAGTTTTAAGCAAAGCATACATAGTTCTTCTAGCTAAACTGATTCTATCTTCAATATTACTTCTATTTTCATTGATTTCTGATCTTATCAATCCTAGATGGAGAGTTTGATTAGACGGTGAAATATCAGCATCCCATAGTTTCCAGGAAAGAGATGACTTGTATATTTTTGATCTAGTAAATGCTATTGCTTTTGTCTTGGTTGGGTGAATGGAGACTCGATCTCTTCTCGAGTGTCTGTGTAATGTAGACAGCATACACTGTAGTTCAACAGGGTTGTTCGATAGTAAGGCTATGTCGTCAGCAACAGTTGGACAACCCACAAAGATATTACCAATTGATAATCCAAGTCTAGAGTTGTGAAGCTCTTGTAGAAGCTGGTTGTTGTATATTTTGTATAATATAGGAGACAGGATTCCTCCTTGGCGTACACCTTGTTGTATCAAGAAAGGTTCACTTAAACCATTTGACCATTTTATCTTTGAAGTCATATCAGAATATATGTTGTTGATAATGGACCACAACTTGGGATGTATACCAGTGTCATAAAGTTTGTCTAACAAGATTACATGGCTCACCACATCGAATGCCTTCTGACTGTCAACTGTTACCATAAGCAGTGGAGGTAAACCCAGAGATTGACATTCAACCTTAGCTTCGGATATCAAAAGGGCTGAGAGTAGAATTGGAACTCCTTTTGTAAAACCAAACTGCATCGGATTTTGTTCAAATTTTACTTCTATTCTTGGTAGTATAACATACTCAAAGAGTTTTGTAAGAATTGGGGTAACTGTAATACCTCTGTAGCTGTCCAAAACTGCAGGATCTTATGACTTCTTTAATACGGGTGTCAGTACTCCAGATTTTAGCATTACTGGGAAAGAACCACTTTGGAGAATATTATTAAAACGTTCTGTTATTACAGGAACAAGGAGGTTTTCTGAAGATTTAAGTTGTTCTGCACATATCCCAAATTCATCAGCTGCTTTTCCTGTATGTAGTTGATTGATGGCCTTCATTACCTCATTTGTTGAGATCTGGTTAACTTCACTAGTATTCTGTTTATAAAGACTGTTTATAAGATTGTTCCTTACATTACAAAGTTCTAGGTAGCCTTCATCATAACCACTGTCTTTGGGGATGGCTAAATCTTCAAAATATCTAAGAAAACATTGTCTTTGATCGTCAGGGTCGAAAAATTCTACATTGTCTTTGATGATACTAGATGACTGACTATTGGAAGACCCACGGTTTCTGCGAATAAGTCGATGAAATAACTCTGTTGAGGGATTTTCCATAATAGCCTGATAGAGATTTTGCCTATCTTGAGACTGCTCTTTACGGAACTGACATCTAAGGTTTCTTTGACATAGAGTTTTTGCTTTCCTGAGGGGACCATTTGGTTTCCCTTTACTTATCCATTCTCTATATGCTTTCCGACTCTTCTCAATTAGTTGTTTTGCTTCAGGGGATGCTTTCCACTTGGGTCCCTTTAATTTTATCACTTTTCTAGGGGTTGAAACTTTAGTTGCGAAGTTTAAAATCTTCATTACTTCTTCAAGACAGTGTTCATCAGTCATATCTTCTTTAAAGTTATCAAGTTTTACTAGATTTTGTAGTAGGTATTCCTGGAATTTTTGTTTGTTAAGTTTCTCCCACTGATATTTCCAGACAGCACCCGAGTTTTTGGACCTACATTCAGACTTTCCTCTCGATACTAGTAACTTAGTTGAAACTATGTGGTGACTGGAAGTATTAATAGCATTTCCACTGTGGATCTTATAATCAGATATCAGGTTTGGTTTGTTTGAGAGTATATAGTCTATTTGAGAGCTACCATTTCCAGAATGTTGATAGAAAGTCATGGCGTCTAACTTTGGACAGAATAATTGTTGCTCATTGACGAACTTTTGCAATAGCACATCATGTTTATTCCCGATTCTAGAGTGTAATAGAGTTCCGTTCAGTCACCCGCAATAACAATGACATAGTCTTTGCTATATGTATTAATGATAAAATCTAAAACATCAAGACAATCAGCAAAGTCTATATAAGAGTTCACAGCTGAATTATTGGTAGGCATATATACACAGATCAGACAAATACGTGGTTCTGTCTTAATCAAAACAGGTAGGATTCTTTCATTTCCTTCTTCAGACTTTATTACTTTTCCAGCCAAATGTTTATCTATTGCAATTGCAACACCTCCTTTTCCTCTTACTAGACAGTGTCCATCAATTGGATCAAGAGAGTCAGAGCATCTAACATACGAAGTTTTATTTTGAAAAAAATGGACGAAGTCCGATTTCTGAAAGTCAAAAAACCAATGTTCTTGTATACAGATGATATCGAATTCAGAGTTAATGTGGGATGCAAATGAGGCGTTTGAAGAAAGACCCTCTATGTTACAGGTTACCATTTTTAATCCCTGATGTAGTTTGGTTCTATTTCCAGTATCTCCTCTGGAGGTTTTCTTGGTTGTGTAGCTTGGTTGTGTATGCTAATTGTATATCACGTGACATGAAGTGTTTAGTGATGGTTTATTGACGCAGCACCATGCAAGAAGTCTCGTTATCGTTTCTTATCGATATGGTGGCCATCTTTAGTAGAGTGTTAAATCATTATTTTGTTTACTTACCTTACATCACATTATTGTAATAGTGCATGTTAAAAGAAATCCTGTACATGTACCTAAAAAAATAGAATCAACAACTCTATAAATAATACATGTATCACAGAAAAGTAATCAAAATGTTAATATATTAAATATTAATATATAATTAAATAAACCGTAGTTAAAGAAGTAAACTGTCATTTCTAGAAAAATTCATGGAAGAATTTTACAGTTATTGATTTTAAAAATCATCTCGACTCGAATTAAGTACAAACGACCAGCAACTTTAAACGCTTCAATTTTCTTTGGGAGCTCTGAGCTCTGCAATGTATATGCTGGTGTTTCTCAAGGATCTGTGCTAGATCCATTATTATTCATATTTATTTAAACGATATAGCTGAAAATCTTGTTTCTTTGTGCAGACGTTTTGCTGGCGACACGACGCACAGGTAAACGCTAATAAAATATGTTATTGATCGTGGTGTTACAGAGCTGAACGACAGGTAAAATATGGACTATAATTGATGTTAAGCTTTAGATCCTTTTTTTATTATGATCGATCAAAATGATGACATGTTTGGATCACAGCCGTAATATGACGCCTAAATGCGATTTTAACTTATAAACTCCACAGCCTTGTCATACTGAAGGCTTTAACATTTGTTAAGGCCTCGCCACTTTGTGGCGGACGCCCTATAGTGATCAGTCTGTCAGTCCGTGCGTCCGTCCGTCCGGACTAATCGTGTCCGGGCTGTAACTTTTTTATGTTTTAAGGTAGGCTTTTGATATTTGGAATGTAGGTGGATAATATCAAGGCGATGTGTCGCATACCGTGGTTGATAACCTTTGACCTTGAACTTTGACCTTAAGGTCACGTTATTATTGCTTTCTGTATGACAAATTCATGTCCGGGCTGTAACTTTTTTATCTTTTGAGATAGGCTTTTGATATTTGGAATGTGGGTAGATAATATCAAGGCGATGTGTCGCATACCGTGGTTGTTTACATGTGACATTAAGCTTTGACCTTAAGGTCACATTATTGCTTTCTGAATAACAAATTCATGTCCGAGTTGTAACTTTTTTATCTTTTGAGATAGACTTTTGATATTTGGAATGTGGGTAGAGAATATCAAGGCGATGTGTCGCATACCATGGTTGATGACATTTGACCTTGACCTCAAGGTCGGCGAGGGCCCACAGAGATGGGTACCTACTCACTGATATCTAGTTATACTTAGAAAATATCATTGTTACCAGTCTGTTAGCAACTACAAACTTCAATCACCAATTCCCCACATTTTACAATCAAATTTTTAACATTTTATATTGATAATATTGTAATTAGTTCAGAATAGTTATACATGTTTTCACTGAAAACAATGTAAAATTTGGAAAATTTCGTCTGTTAAGAAAGCATAAATCTTGTGCGGTGATCTTCTGGCTTCCATGATGTCACCTGTTGGGTTCGTAGGATGTTCACATAAATCTGAATCTACAAAATTGTCAATTATCAATGTGTTTCATGTATGCAAGAGTTATGTCCCTTTTGGATAGGTAACGTGTGAATTATGACCCTTATTAAAGAGTTATGTCTCTTTGGATAGATATGTTAGAATTAAGTCTTGTACGACTATTCTTAGCATTTTACTCCTCTTTTGGGGCCTTCAGTTGAAGAGTGGCTTGGGTAGTCATCTACTATTGTTTACTCGCCATTCAACAATGAGGTTGCGGGTTCGAGTTTCATTGGGGGTGGGGGTTCTCAATTCCAACCTTCCCTGCTGAATGTTGTTGGGGACTCCAGGTATTCCGGCTTCCTTCCCTGATACTAGGAGCGTGGATCGCTCACCTGAACCTGAAACTAATTGAACAACTATGGAATTCTTATTTTTCATCCAGTTTTTATTTCCTGTAAGAATTGTCCAACACTTCTGCAAAAATCATTAATTTAGACCTTTCAAGGGGAATAACTTCTATAAGGAGTTGTCAAACATATATGCATCAACAATCATTTTGCAAATCTTGAGCTGAATAATTTTGTATAGAAAAGTTAGAGTCTAGCTGTGAGTGTTTTAAAAGATATTGAGGAAATGACAAAAATCAACAATTTTGATGATTTAGGGGCCATAACTCCTATAAGGCATTGTCACACAACTTCAACTCAATGGAGTCTTTTAGAGCTTTTGATGCTGAGAAGGAGGTTCACTTTAGATTTTCTGTATCTGTACGTGTATCTGTTTTAGACAAGGCAGCCATATTTTTTGGTCAGCTGAAAGACAAGTCTTGATAATTCTATTCATGCTGTAATTTATTTATATTAAGTGCTTTGATTGGATAAAAAACTAAAATGGCATCTTCTCAGATAATTTATATATCGATATTTCCTCTGAGCGGACTACTTTCAGCATCCAATGTAAACAAGATGGCGTCCTCCTAGCGTAATGTCAGGGAGAGGGGACAATGTTGTCTCTGACTCAATGATTTCCAATTTAATCGATTGAGATTTCAAATAAAATATAATATAAATACAATTTAGTGTTTCATTTTGTTTTTTTCCTATCAATATCTACGGAACCACGATTCCTTTGGTACTATTTTTTGCATATCCCTACGCGTTCCGGCCAAGGTACGTTTTGAGGTCTATCCTGTAAAAAATACTTTTAGGCATCATAATGGAAAATATACATCACAAATCGACTACTTCTTGATAAAAACCAACAAGGACACTACCTTCGAAGTACTTGTCCTTGACTTTGACGCAATAAATACTTCAGATCATACACTCATTCTGTTAAAGATTGATATAGAAATTAAGGCAATAACAAGGAAAGAGAGCAAAGTTATGACTAAATCCAGATTCGAAAAATGTAGCATAGAGGTGTATAACAAAAACCATATTAGTAGAATTGGACAAGGAGGATAAAAATCATCAATCCACAATTGATAGAGTACAACACCTAGAAAAGGCCCTACATAAGGCTGGATCTAAGTCAATACCAAGATACAGGAAACTCAAATCAATAAAAAATGTAGGAAAGGGTATATGTAAAATTAGTAAAAAATCAAAGGAATCGAAGGATGCATACTGGGCATACAAAAACAAAAAGAACTCTGGACAAAACCCGGATGTAGAAAGACAGATAGTTAAAAGAAAGAAAAGAGAATTGCGACAGTGTCAAAGACAAGCTCACGCCTAGAAGAAAGATAAATTAATCGAGGAAATTATGAAAGCCTCAGAGAGCGATTCCAAAACTTTCCACAAACTTATAAGAAATCAACACTCAAACAAGTCCGTAGTCACAGACCATCTACTCATAGACAACCAAGAATTCTCAGGAGAAGAAATAATGACGGCATGGAAAACACACTTTGAAATGTTAGCAACTCCTACATTAAAGGAAAATTTTGAAGATGAAAAACAGGTTCTATCCCAAATACAAAATCAGTTCATAACACGTAAGACAGAGGACTCGTTACCCATACCACCAACTAGTACCAGGGAAATACTCAGAGCCATTGAAAAACTCAACACTGGAAAAGCTGCTGACAGTAATGGTATACAGGCAGAACACTACAGAAATGCCAAACATCAACTTGCTCCAACCATAAGAGACATCATAAACCAAATATTTAAAGAACTAGATGTTCAGGAAATCATGAAAAGTGGTATCTTAACACCCATTATGAAAAAAGGCAAGGATAAAACCATTCCAGGAAACTACCGGGGTATAGTGGTCACCAACACTTTCTCTAAAATCATAGAATCCATCTTGAAAGATCGCCTAGAAGAACAACTTAAGCCGACACAAAACCCACTTCAAAGAGTCTTCACAGAAAAATCATCAAGTAAGTTTACAGCATTTATTATGAGTGAAACCATATCTATATAGCGCAATTTTGGAAAAGACTTGGAAGTCCTGGCTTTAGACGCAGAGAAGGCTTTCGACACCGTAAACCACGACATCCTATTAAATAAGCTTTATCATGACGGAATTATAGGAGATATATGGACACTGATATTTAATATGTATAAGAACATGAACTTCAAGGTCAAATGGGAAGGCAAAGCAACCGAAGACATAACTATCAACCAAGGAATTCGACAAGGAGCAAATCTCTCCACATTGCTATTCAAACGTTATAACAACACCATACTCAATAGCATAACAGCAAGCAACCTTGGAGCAAAGATTGGAGACATTAATGTAGCCTCACCTGCATGTGCAGACAATATAGTCCTACTTGGGTCAGATACAGAAATGCAAGCCATGATCGACCTTGTACATTATAACACAAGAAAAGATCTGTTGAAATTAAATCCAGCCAAAACTTAAGTAATACACATGTCAAGAATGAAACGGATTACTATCTAGAAGGACAGGAAATCAAGAAGGTCCAAACCATCAAACACCTTGGAATAACTCAAGAAAATAACAAAGTCAACATTGATGAGAGATCAAATGTTGGGCGAAAAACAATATATGCTCTACTTGGATCAAGACTCCACGCAAGATCAGGACTATTGCCCGTGGTACAACTGAAGATATCTATGCAGTCCCAAGATTCATGGAAGTCCAAAAACCAACAAAATCCGGCTTGAATAATCTAGAACAAATGCAAAGATCCATGCTCAAACACTTTCAATGTCTACCAGACCGTACGGCATCAATAGCAGTCTACACCCTCATAGGAGCTGAACCTATAGAAGCTACATACGACAAACTATGCATGAACCTTCTCTTAGGAATAGCCAGGCTAGACACATCCGTAGAAAAGCAAATAATCTTATGGGAAATGAACAGCGAGGAACAAGATAACCTCTTCATCAAAACGGTTACTCAGGTGTTAAAGAAATATAACCTACCAAACCCATGAGATCTTACAAAACCCATCAAAGAAAAACGATTGGAAAACAACAGTCAAGAAAGCAATCAATCAATATTGATATGATTGATCAAAGAAAGATGATAGAGTTGTCTCCCCTTGCTCAGTTCTTACTGGATAACCTTATTACATTTATATATCTATATTCTTATAATGAATACAATTAAGTTAAAATGAAACTTTTGTTTATTTATTAGGATTAGTGATTTTGTTTCTTTCTTTGATTAAATTGTAATTGATTCTGCCTCTAACGGGCGCCTTTAATTGGTAAATAAAAATCTGTTCTGTTCTGTTCGGTATTAAAAGTTCTGTCAAGAGAAAATATCTAAATCATCACTCCGTCATCTTGAGATTCAACAGGAACCCATTGGTACCCCACACAATATATGGAAAGTGACAAAAGATCGTAAACACGAGATACAGATGGCAGAAGTAAAAGCCAGGCTCGTAACAGACACTTACATGCTACAGTACCATTCTGACAAATTTAGACAAAATAGTAATGCAGGCCAATGAAAGATGTGCCACGAAAACACTGAAGATATAGAGCACTTCATACTAAAATGCAAATCATTACAAAACTGTAGAGAAATAAGCCTGAAGTCTTTCATGGAGGCAGTTGAAGGTATAAAGGGGGTGGTGCAGAACTTTTGCTTAGAAATAAAATGCTACTGCAGGCAACCCCAGTAAAGAATCTGCTAAACTTAGATCAGAAAGCCCTTGTCGTTCTAGAAAGATTGTCGCAGAAGCTGTGTTACGAACTACAGAAAAAACGCAGCAACATCATGCTCAAACTGCTGGAGCCACACTAAACACTCTTCGCCATGTTGAGATTTTAGATTTTATACTATGGTGCGCTTTTAGATTTTAGACTGTGCTGTGTGCTTTTCTTAGATTTTAGACTGTGCTGTGTGCTTTTCTTAGATTTTAGACTGTGTTGTGTGCTTTTCTTAGATTTTAGACTGTGTTAATGTATATAGGCATGATATGTACAATGGATACTATAAAGGACCAAAGCAATAATATAGACTTTGTGAATAACCTACTAACCTACACTGTGTATATAGCACTAACCCATAATACGAAATGGAAAATCATTATTGTCAAATTTGAGTACAGTCGTCACTAATCAGGAGGAACATTAATCATGCTGAGAACATTTTTTATATGTGAAATGACTTTTAAAAACGTAATATATGTGTTTTAACTATAAACATTTTTATAGTTTTAAACGACCATGCAACTAATAACTTTTTAGATGAACAAACCACGACTCCCTCGTGACTACTGTTTTTAACTTCTATTCAATTAAATGACGTCAAAATTGATTGGCTATTAGATGTAAATACTTTTAACTTTTAACAATTTGGATGGAACTACCTTTTAAAGTGTGTGTGTGCAAAGCAAAAATAACTTTTATCCGCTATCTGGATCGCTCCGACAAACGGAGGAATCTACCTGAGAAACAGAAACAGATGGATTTCTGTAACCGTTTTTGCTGTTTTAAAAATTGCAACGATTATTTCACAGATTTATAAGGATTAAACACTGTGTTTTAGGAAATTTTCAATGTGTAAACTCCGGCGACTCCCTCACAAACTTGACATAAAGTCCTTCAGACTTCATTTAGTTTGTGAGTGAGTAGCCGGAGTTTACACATTGATACTTTCCTAAAACCCAGTGTTTAATCCTATAATAAATTTAAGCAAGGGAGATAATTACTGTTTTACTTTATGTAAAGTGGTTAAACATAAAAGGGAGATAACTAGTGTTTTACTTTATGTAAATTGGCTATAAAATAAAAGAAAACATTTTACAAGCACAGCACTGTTTACTAGAATATCACATCAAGTGTTCTGAATTTTCATATTGCATCTTAAAAAAAAATCACAAACCAAAAGAAAAACACCAACTATCAGTGACTTTGATACTCCATGTTGCTTTATGCCCATGAAGACTATTATCGACCTCTGTACATAGAAGAGCAAGATAAAGGAGTTAATATTTGTCATATGTGTGTGTCAAAATTTTAATGTTGAAAAGTTTCAAACATCTGTAAAAGAATGTTCTGAAGTGAACAATGTTGTAATATTCCACACTTGTAACCATTGGTTACGCCATGTTGCTGACCCCTGACCTGTTAAGTAATTTCATATATTGGTTTTGTGGTATAGCTAATGACTAGATGCTCACACAAAAACAAATCGATGTTTTGAGACAAAGTGGGTCCATTACATAAGCACCAGTTATGCTTGAAATTCTTCATAAAATTTTATTTCAGTATTCATTTAAATATATGGCGCATTGACCTTGAACTAGATCAAATGATAAGAATTATTTAAATATTAAATTTGTTCTTATTGCAGATGTAAACAAAAAGTATTTCCATGTAAATACTTTGCTTCAAAAGATTCTTTTAAAACTAAAAGCGTTTTGAAGTACAAAATTATTCCAAGAAATTATATCTTTTCATATTTGTAAAAGTTCTAAACAATACCTGTGAAATAAAAAAAAACAGCTAGTACAGAGGTCAATATTTAGAACATAATATTTGAGTAATACAATAAACACAAGTAAACAACAATAAAACAACAATAAAATGAAATATTTTTTTGTGTTTTGAATTTTTTAACAATCACATACTTATTATAATTAACGAATAATGAACAATGGAATAAAAAATGAAAAATTTAAAAAAATACAATGCAGGAAGAACTGGTGTAACAATACATATGCACTCAAAACTTTCAATCTTCCACCCATAATGGTGGATGAAAAATGCCATTAGAAGTATATCCAATCAGGTAAGGACATGATAATGGGTAAGCCTATGCCAAGAATTTTGTTATTCTCAATTCCATCCTTGCAAAACTTTCTATTTTCTTTAATGTCAATGTAACAAAGGAAATTCTATTGCTAAGCTTCACATTTTACTCATAAAAATTTCATGTTGATTATGCTCTATGGTGAATCCATTAGGGTTAAGGTGATATTCCATAACAAAAACTTGACACAACCATTTGGTTTTCTTGACTATTACCATTGTCATGTGCTTGTGGAGACACATTAGTGGCAATTTTCTCCACCACATGTGCAGTAGTAAAAATCCACCATGACTGTACTGTACATTAAAAGGTTAACTTCAGTAAATTAATTTTTTTTGTATCTCAATATCATTAATTTACGACTAAATAAAAAATGATGCAAGTCGTTATTATTCTTATTAAAGCAGAATTGATTTTCAAGTTCTGAACCTTGTTGTCCTTCCTGCATTGTACTCCACATAATCTTGTACTATACGATTTAATCTGTCTTATATGAAGTAACAAGTGATTTTATCTATAAATCTATCACAAAAACAAAAATTAAATTAAAATAATAAATGACATACATAAATAAACATCGGCTTTAATTTTAATTAATTTAATATATTAACTTTATCTTTCGCTCTCTCTCGCTCTCCTCAATATAAGGATGTAGCTGTCATTTTCTTTATCAGTTGCTTTTAAAAAATATATTTACTAGTATGCATTAATGTGAAGAGTCCTTTAAAACAAACTACTCTAAACAAGAATATAGAGTAACGATTTTAAAGCTGAATCAAGGGACATCACTCTTGCTAATCCAGGAATGACAAGTGAGTTTTCAAAATGCAGCCAAACAGTTTTATTATTATTAATCTCATTACAATTAAAGTAAATGAAAGATTTAAAATTAGTCAATAATCCTTAAAAATAGCATTTCAAAAGCAAGTTTTAACAAAATTTGTCTGATATAGAAATACAAAAAAGTTACAAAATTTTCAGGGATTTAGATTGCAAAAAAGAACGTAGAAGTAAAATAATTTATATTTAAAATGTAAATTTGTTTTTATCAATATTACATATAGCTGATCATTTAAAAGCTATCATTTTCAAATTATCAGAATCACATATCATAGACATTATTTAATTCATCCTCAAAGCAGACACAGATAGCAAGTTTTATATTTCAATTATTTTTGGGTAAAAATTGTTGTCAAACATTTTTAACTGTTAAGTTAATTATAATTAATAATTTATACATAGTTCTAGTTTAAATTTAATATTTGGGTCAAAATTAGAAAATTAATTTAACAATTTCTAAAACAAAGGATTTAAAGAAATAAATAAGAACGCACAATTAACTGTACACTATTGTCAAAAAGAGAATTTACATAAATCAGCGTTTTGTAAATAAAGTGATATTGGACTTTGGCAACATAAATGACAAAAAAGCCAAATATATTTTCAGTTGCTAAAAGGCAGTTAATACTAGATATAATGCCGAGTGCTGCTTTCAGAGGAATACAATGTTATTAGAGGCACATCTGAAGTCACCGGTATTTTGCATATTAGATCAATACTTAACTGGTAAAAAAAACCATATTGTTATTAAGAACTGTGATATGTATTCATCATAAAGATAACAGCTATTAGTGTCTCATGATTCTGAAACTTTTGTTCTCAAAGACTGGGAACCTGTTCTCACGAGTCAAAAACCAGTTCTCATGAGTTTGAAACTTGTGTTGTCAAGAGTCTTAAACTCCTCTTGTTCCTATGAGTTTGAAACATTGTTCTCATGAATCTGAAACTTATTATCACAAGTCTTAAACTTATGTACTCTACGTCTTAAACCATTGTACTCACAAGTCTGAAACTCTTGTTTTCATGAGTCTGAAACTTATTATCATGAGGCTTAAACTTGTGTACTCATGAGTCTTGAACCATTGTTCTCACGAGTCTAAAACTCTTGTTTTCATGAGCCTGAAACTTATTCTTATGAGTCTGAAACTCTTTTGTTTTTATAAGTCTGAAACTCATGTTCCCATGAGTCAGAAACTCATAAGACTTCACTGTGGATAAGTAGAACAAGTCCCTACCTCACATCCACAAACATGTGAAAATTTATACAAAAGTTTCAATTATAACTAATGCAAGTTCAAGTATTTCTTTTTTACATCTACATGGGCTGGGTTCAGTTGTCTCATGCAAAAGATATCAGAATTAACATTATATCCCTTGCTGAATTGAATAAAATACTCAATTCTGATTGGTAGAAATTAATTCTATACAAATAGCGTTTATTTTATTGAAATGGACAATTATAAATAAATAGAAGCAATGAAAGGAATTGCCCAATCAAAACTAAACATATTTTTTTCATCTCATTCTGTTGGCATATAGTTAACAATACATTGTTTTAAGGAAACAATGATTTTTATACAAAAGAAAACAATTAATGTTTAGCCCTAAAATGTAATTACTTTATAAAGCCAAAAAATACAGCATTACCTCACATGGTAAACATTGTCTTTTTATGTAAATAATAATAAACTGTAACCTATGCAATGAAAATCACAACAATGTATATATATATATATATATATAAATTAATTAATAAACAAACAACATCTACATACGCTGCTTATTTCATCCAGGAAACATCATCTTTCATCATATCTGTGAAAACTTTTGGCCTCTAAACACGTTTTTACAGAAATTTAGAAAAGTCGGGACAAATTGTGTTGAAACTGAAGTGTATATTGTCTTTTAATGTCTGCAAATAGCACATTATTACACGAAATTAGAGCTAGGATAATCAGATTTTTTTTCTTCTGGTTTTTAAAAACATTTTTGGCTTAATTTTAATCAGATCACCAAATTACAGCACAAAAATGAGTCTACTCCCACTTCTTATTATTGAAAGTCTGTAGTTTCTCTGTTACAAATAAGTTTTACTTCAAAATCTACAAAGAACTTTAACCAAATCTTCAACACAAGCTATTTCGATCCAATAAAAATCAGATTTAGGGCAAATTTTTAAAATAAAACCCCGTCTTAAAATGAAGAGAAAGTGTGCACTTGGAATATATACACTACCGAACTTTCTTTCTACAGAAGATATACAGCTTATAGCTTGCCCCTTCCCCCTGTGCTGTAGCATTACAATTTAATTAAATTATGAATATTACTCCTCACTTTTAAAGCGAGGCTGGTAAGTGACATGTCAGAATGTTACAAAACAGCAATAAACAGATGAGTTTCTTTTACTTTGTTAATTTCATTATCGATCTCAACCCAAGTGGCATGACGGAAAATTTCAATCTCTGAAATACAGCAAACAATATGTTTGCAATTTTTGAGCAGACATTCCCTTCTTCTTTGCATTATTATTCGACTTATACGTGTAATTCATTAAAAATTCAGGTGTGTTGCTATTTTTACAAAATAAGTGGTCAAAGGTAGAGTGGACATTTGTGGGCTGTCCACTGTGGACTGGTGTAAAAAGTAAAAATAAAAATCCACCTGTGGATAAATAACGAGATAAATATTTTTTTACAAATTTTGATACATTTCGGTTTAACTTTACAGAATGAAAACTGACAGATATAGTGAATGAATTTGAAGAATGAATTTCAGATACACTACGTTAGTTAAAATTCTTCAGTAAGATACTTCGGTTTTAACTGATATCTTTATTTATCCCTTGATCAGATTGACCGATCATGTCAACATAATGAAAGGAAGGATAATTATATAACCGTATTATCTGGATTAAAACCAGAGGCTTTAAAGAGCCTGTATCGCTCATCTGATTTTATAGGAAATGAAGATGGCATTTCCCTGATGTTAAAGTTAGTCCTGTAATTTTCAATAAACTTTAATTAGGACCATCCAAACAATATTACTAGAAAGCTTTGTTTCATTGATTAACCGGTTGTATAAAGAAGATTTTTTTTAATTGCCCATAGGGTCCTATGTTAAACTAAGTCCTGCGGCGGTGGTGGCCATTTTGAATTTCCAATTGCCATAAAAAACATAAACTTTATAAAGGACCATCCAAACAATATTACTAGTAAGTTTTTGTTTCCATTGATTAACTGGTTTCAGAGAAGAAGCCTTTAAAAACTTTTTCCCATAGGGTCCTATGTTAAACTAAGTCCTGCGGTAGCGACCATTTTGAATTTCCAATTGCCATAAAAAACATAAATTTTATAGAGGACCATCCAAACAATATTGCTAGTAAGTTTTGTTTTGATTGGTTAAACGGTTTCAGAGAAGAAGCCCTTTTAAACTTTTTTCTCATAGGGTTGAATGTTAAACCAAGTCCTGTGGTGGCGGCCATTTTGAATTTCTGATTGGGATAAAAAACATTAACTTTATAGAGGACCATCAAAACAATATTGCTAGTAAGTTTTGTTTCCATTGGTTGACCGGTTTCAGAAAAGAAGCCTTTCAAACTTTTTCCCATAGGGTTCCATGTTAAACTAAGTCCTGCGGTGGTGGCCATTTTGAATTTCCAATTCTCATCAAAAACACAAACTTTATAGAGGACCATCCAAACAATATTGCTAGTAAGTTTTGTTTTGATTGGTTAAACGGTTTCAGAGAAGAAGCCCTTTTAAACTTTGTTCCCATAGGGTCCTATGTTAAACTAAGTCTTGAGGTGGCGGCCATATTGGTTTACCAATCAAAATAAAAAACACAAACTTTGTAAAGGTCCATCCAATGAACATTATGGCCAAGTTTGGTTTCAATTGGCCTAGTGGTTTCAGAGAAGAAGATTAAAATGTAAAAAGTTTACATACGCCGACGCACGCAAAGTGATAACAATAGCTCACATGACCCTTTGGGTCAGGTGAGCTAAAAAGGGAAATACAGATGAAAAAAAACCTGTCTGATGTCATAATGAAAATATTTGTCATTTGCATCACAATGATCAGCCAATATGAAAATAAAGGCAGTTTGAGTTCTTCAACAGAAATAATCTCCAGAAGAATGTCTCCATCCCGCAATCGGGTCTGCATTGAAACTGACAATAATTTCTGTCTTTGTAACTGTCATTATGCTATATATTTACATGTAACTCATAGTTCATTTCTTAATAAATAATGCACTAAAACAATCTGTAGTGATGAATACAGTGATTTGTGTGATGTATCGTCACAATGTATGTAATGTATTGATTAAATTATCCAATCAGAATGTTAATAGACCACTTGGAAAATGGTTTAATGTTAGCTATTGTCATTTTAGGTGTTAAGTTTCAGAAGTTAAAAAAAACAAAACATTTTACCGTACAAAATTAAAATTTTTGAGTTTATTCTGTTACATAAAAAAAACCAGAACTTTTGAGAAAGCAGTAAAAAACAAGATATCCACACCCCTAACCCCCCCCCCCCCCCCCCCCCCAAAAAAAAAAACAAAAAAAAAATAATTTTTTATATAATATAAAAGCACTGAATGCACTGATAAAAATTTCCAAGTTATAGTTATTGCATACAAATTTCTCCTTCACTTTTTTTGCAAGTGGCCTAAATTTTTTAAACCAACCCATCATTCTCTAACAAATATAAAAAATCTGACAAATATACAAAGAAATTAATTAATGTAATCTATACATGTTCAACAAAGATCAATGGCCTGTTGATGCATTGGTACTATGAACTTATTTCCTTTTTTATCTGTCTATCAAGAATCTGTTCCAGTGTTACAGTAGGTGCATTTGTGGATGTTGCCGTGGAAACAGGAGGACGGGATAGATTCAGAGGCTGTCCATCACTGTCAATCCTGTGAATGTAAATAGTTATTATGTATATGTATAGATTCTCCTTGAGTTTTATGTGAATTTCCAGATTTCTACACTTAAGATACTTAAAATCAAACTTTCAACTACAGAGAGCTAGAGTAGAAATATTGTAATCTATAAGAAACTGAGAAATAACTGTTATCACATCTTTTAAAAAGTTTTTACAAATTTTAATGATTTTCCACTTAGATTTTCTAATTGATGAGTTTAATTTCAATGATTTAAAGCATGAGTGATAATGTCCAACTTTTAAATTTTTCAAAAATTAAAATTTCCCAAATTTCAAAATTAGCAGTATAGTTTTGGATGTCAAGCATGTTCTGAAAAGTGTTACTGCAGTCATAGTAGTTCTTTTGTATTTGGTGCATCAATATTCTCAAAAATCAAAGCATGATCTTGCCTCCACATTGGGAAAAAGGAGTTCGACATATTTTTTACATAAGGTATGATACATGAAAAAGTCAAAGGTCAAGCAAGACAACCGAGAGAAATTGGCGGGAATTTATGAATGAAAAGCTATTTACGGAAACTACAGGTTTACAATAATGTTGTAGCATGTTAAACATATTTTGATAATGTGTTTGTTTGTTTTAAATGATGTTTAATGCCATTCTCAACAATTTTTCAGCTATATAATTGCATCCAGTTTTTATTGGGGAACGAAGCCAGAGTAAACCCCAACCTTGGCAATCAATGTCAATAAAGATTTTAGACAAGTACACCGGGCCCCATTGAGACTTGGAACAGCAACCTCAGACCATGTGATCAATAGAAGGCAAACTACCTTAACCACTCGGCCACAGAGGTCCCTTAATAATTTGTCATGTCGTCCATCACAGAAAGCTTATTGCAAAGAAAATAAATAAATTACCTCATTGGCTGTTGAGCCTGCCCTACACAGAGTTGAGCGAGTTGTTGCATGCCTGCCAGATGTTGATTATAGGCAGGAAGGAGATTCATAGCCTGAACAGAATTATAAGCTGCCCCGATAAAGGCAGGATGGACCGGCATACCACCGGGATACATCTGTGGGTACAGCATGCCGGCTTGATTCTGACCAATAAGTTGTTGCCCCTGGAATCGCTGCATCTGGGCTAACTGAATCTGATTTGATTGGCTGTCACCAACTAAATCCGAATGATGTCCGTTTTCAATAATGTCACGGTTCACAGCGTTTTCAGTTGTCATGTGACCATGCCCTATTTTGCTAAGATTTTCCATGCTATCAAATTTGCGTAGCAATTTGTCCTTTAAGTGCAGCATTGTAGACTGATGAACGTCATTGTCTGACTGGTTCCCTGTCGGTTCTTCCATATGTGAATCATGCTTAGTATTGTCAACAAAAGGGGACTTTTGCAATGAACTTTTCATCACCCTAGGAACATTTAATAATAACTGTTCTCGCCCACTGTTATTTGCCGTGCTTATCTGCTGTGCACCTGCAAATGGATTATACGGCTTAGATAATGACACTGGACTGTTCAGATGAGCCAGTAGCTGTGGGTGTGCCTCAATTGTCGATTTTTTGGCTTTTTGGATCATTTTTGGCTCATTGTCATTTGATTTTGCAGTTATGTTGGTACCATTTTCTGGAGTTGTGGGCCTTGATTTCTCTTCTTCATGACAATTACTGGCAATATGGTGCTTCCTTAATTTGTCAAATTTCTTGTGAAAAATTGGAATTTTGTCATCATCTTTCTGAACTGAATTATCGTCCAGGTCAACTGCCATGGGAGACCCTGGCTGTTCCGTTATTACTGAACTACTCTGAGATCCTTGCACACTTTCTTCTCTTGGAGATATGGGTTTGAATGTAGACTTGACATGATTGGTTGATGAACGATGTTGCCATGGTGATCCTCCTGGAGCTATTGGAACAGGTATTCGAAGTAATGGTGAATTTTCATAAGAATTTTCTGCACAACCTGCTCTTTGAAGCTGAAAATAAAGAAGTGGTCTTACTGTGATGAATGGAATATATATATATATAAAACAAAGAAAACTGACTGAACAACAAGAGCCAAAAAAAGGTATAGCTATGCCCTCTGTTGGCAGTCTAAAATTTCTGTCCATTGACCAATCCCATTTGTACACTTGATTTATTCATTGCAAGTTTGTACGCTTACTGAAATACAACTCCCCATCCATCAATCAATCAATTAACTTGTTAATTCAATCAATTATACTATAATACGCCATTTTCAAGATAGGTAGTTCGCCCTATCCTATAACGTGATTTATGGTATCATGTGATTTTATTTATAGTACTTTCCTCTACCCACCGCCTTTTAACATCGTGTGAATGGCATAAAACCAGAATAAAACTTGACTACCTTTCCATAAATTTCATTTTTAGTGTTGTCTTTGCAACCTGCACAACACAGCACAGGTTTGGTTTTGCATTGTCTTTCTTACGCCATCTCTTTTCGTAACAAATTTTGTCATTTTAAACTTAAAGTGCCCTAAATTTTTTTATGATATCATGTGATCAGCATTACAATTTCCACCTCCTTTAACGAGAGCAATTATATCTTGAAAACGAGGTATTGAAGAATACTAGAAGACAAGTCAGATCAATATTTAAGCTATATTAGGGCCGAGAAGGAGTTAACATACAAAAATTCAATGGGGAAAAGGGGTAAGGCAACAGGAACAAAATTTTGACCGACACTTGAAAATTATAGAGTGTTTGAGTAGGAGGCTGATAATTGATAATCCAAGACCAGTCTATCCATATTTTGACCTGACAACCCCAATAAGTGGGCCTCACCTATCCCCTGCCTGGAGACGCCCTGGGCAGCTTCCTATGTAAACCTCCCAGTATGGTGCCATCACTTGAGAACGGTATGTGTTTTTGGAGATCTGGAAATCACAAAGAAACCAAATTTTACCCTTACTTTAATTGCTTGGGATGGTGGGTGTTGAAGATATTGACCTTTAAAACCCCCACCCCTTGATTAACGTCTAATTTCAAGGAATTTCAGTTCTTTTCTATAGCTTTTATCATAATTTTGGGATTTTATGACTTTTCAAACCTTGAATTTCCATACAGTAGTTTCAAGAGGACAGTGGATAACAAAATTTCATTGACCCAAATAAGTGGAAAGTTTGGCATGGCTTCCCTGTATTGAGAGAAAAAACTGGTACTTTTTTTTCTGCTTTACGAAAATGCTGCTTTTGTTTCTATTTAGCAATACTACGGTATAAGTGGGTTTTTTTCGTGTGGGGAAAACATATTTTTTTTTTGTTAAACAAATGTGCTAGTTTATTTTGGAGTAAAGAAATTTTCACAGTCTGTTATAGGAGTGAATAACTCTATTCCTATTAAATCACATCGATAACAACCACTAATTGTTAACATCGGATTCTTCATCCTTTTCTGTCATTTATTACCTTTTCCCTTTGGGGATGATCAGGAGACATGAACAAATTTTCTGTGAATCTAGGCAGGTAGTCTGGCGATCTTTCTGCCAGAGGTGACTTCTTTCTGACGTATGCACCTACACTTCCACGTCTCATTTCTGGATTTAACCTATATTGGAGATCATCAGGTGAGATTCGTTCATCCGAGTACATACTTGCTGAAAGGTTACGAGGAACTCGTGATGCCCTTCCCTCACTATTCATATGAAAACTGTAACACCGAGGCCTCATTGGGCCAAAATCATCCTGCCCCATTGATCCTGACCTGGATCTTGGATTCGGTGAACCTGGAGACGATGAGCCAAATGGCAAAAGTGAGTCACGTGAAAAAGCTGGACTCGCTCGAGAACTACAAGCACTCGTCGAGTCTGCCATTGATATGGGAATAAAGTCATGATGGGTTCTATTTAGATACGCATGAAATTCTTCTGGAATAGGGCTACTTGCTGCACTGTTACAAATTGAAGGTGGCATACTGTCCCCACGAATAGCCGCCCTCTTTTCTAACTTGTCACTCAATTTATTAACCATCTTGTTCAGATAGTCTCTGTCAAGAGTATAACGTCTACGATTTCCTTCTTCAATAGTATGGAGTCTTGGTCGTGTTACTGTATCTAGTGTGTGGCATCTTCTACGTGGTTGGTCAGGCACCAGTCCATAGAATCCAGCATTTTCCTCTTTGTAGAAAGTTCCGTATGGTGTTTTAAGAACAACTTGGTGTGAATCATTTGGAAATCTAAGTGAATGAGTACTGTTTCCATCATATGACCCACAACCAGAATCATATCCTGCCGCACCTGAATGATCGGAGGGAGACGATCCTTCAGACCTACAAAAAACACAGAGACACTGCTTTATCTGTCTGGTAATATTATATTTTATTATTTAATTACAAGTAATAATGATTCAATTGTATGTTTTACCGACTTGTAGTACTATAAATAAGCGTGTCTAGTGCACATATATATTATGTCCAATCTATCTATCTTAGTACTGTAATTATAGTGCACATTATTGCATTAAACCCAACATATCCATGTTTTATTGACTCTTAGTACTGTAGTTATGTGTGTATAATTCACATCAATATATTATACCCAACTTATCAATCTTAGTACCTTAGTTATGTGTGTATAGTGCACATTACTGTATTATACCAATCTATCCATGTTTCATTGACTCTTAGTACCGTATTTATGCGTGTATAGTGCACATTACTGTATTATACCAATCTATCCATGTTTCATTGACTCTTAGTACCGTAGTTATGTGTGTATAGTGCACATTACTGTATTATACCAATCTATCCATGTTTCATTGACTCTTAGTACCGTATTTATGCGTGTATAGTGCACATTACTGTATTATACCAATCTATCGATGTTTCATTGACTCATAGTACCGTAGTTATGTGTGTATAGTGCACATTAAATTATTTTGTTTTGTTTAAGTGATGTTTAAGGCCACTTTCAGCATTTGTTAGGTATATCATGGTGTCCAGTTTTTATTTGGGGAGGAACCCAGAGTACCCAGAGAGAAGCCTCCACCTTTGGTAGGAAACTGGCAATCCTTGTCAATTAAGATTGGAGTGGAATACACACTGCCTGCAGTGAGACTCGAACCCACAACCTCAGTGTTGAGAGACAGACCACGTGATCAATAGTAGAAGAACTACCTTAACCACTTTGCCACAAAGTTTTTAACGCAAGTGTTTTTATTTATTTTTTGGCTATTATATCACAGATTGGTACCATACATTGTCAAAACTGTATAAAATGTAGGACATGTTGATTACACCTTATAGGTAGTGTTTTCTGCAAATGTTCTGAAAAGTCTGAAAATTTAGGAAAAATATCCTTGAACACTTCCACAACTTCAATACATGTGCAATCTTTCTGTGAAGTTTCAGAGACCTGGGTTGAAAACTGTAGGAGGAGTTGATAACACAAAATAGATAATCATACTATAACCTGAATTTACACCTTGTGCAACCTGGCTAAAAAAATAAAAAACATAAACAAGACCATCCTTTTGTTTTGTTTGGTTTGTTGACATTTCAATTACTGTCTAGTTCAGCTGGTGTTGATAAACACAAAGTACAAAAAAAACAAGTTAAAAAATTTAGTTCCTTTTTTTTTTAATTTAGTATATTTTTCATATAGCATGTGCTTCATTTATTTTAAAACTGAAATAAAAAACTACAAAGAAGAAAGAAACATTAAACAAAAATTGCCTATTGTTTTTGTGTTATTTGTTAATCCATCAGAAAAATTTGGAATTTTTTATTTAGTGTTTTTCTATTTCATGTGGCATTTCCATATCAATTCCGTGACCTCCGTGATGGAATAGCATGCAAACAGGGGTTGTCAGCTCAATCCTTCAAGCAAGACTTAGGATTGCTCATGTTTCTGTGACAAGTTATGGATTTTTTAATACTGCATACTCCAGCTCCTATATATAAACTGGATGTCATGCTACATTTTAAAAATCACAACAGTCTGAAATGGCTGGGTTGCAAAGCAAGTGCATTAATACGGAATGTTTTACAATTTGTTGCAAGAAGGTTTTGGGGGTGTGTAAAAAAATGTAGCAGGAGTTGATTACACAAAATAGGTATCATCTTCTAAAATGTTCTGAAAAATGACTATTCCCAAATCAGGAAAATTAGGAAAAATTCGTAGATAAATAACATAATAGCAAGTGGACAACTTCAATTCATGTGCAAACCTTCTGCAAAGTTTCAGCGATCTGGGTTGGTAACTGTAAGAGTTGATAACACAAAGTAGATACCATACTTTTCCCACCCACCGGCCCGACCTCACTATACTATAACCTGGGTTTGTACTTCGTGCAACCCGACCAAAAAAATTTCTGTAAGTGGCTTAACTATCAAAATGTACTTTAACAGTGACCATCAAACACTACATGAAAATGTTTATATGTATTCTTCATGCTGTTTGTCACTGTGTCAAACAATCTGATATTTTAAGATGTTATGAAATAGGTCAGGTCACACCTTTTACAGGTGATATCAGAACAGCTATGATCACAGTAGGACATTCATGGCAGTTGTGTAAACTGACCAGGGTGCGACTCAATTTGTTGTGAATATGGAGTTTGGTGTTTGTTATGAGACGTCGACTAATTTTGTGTGAATTTCTAATTGTATTTATTCTGTTTTTGTTTAATTTAAACAATTTATTACCTTTGTCTTTTCTGATTTATATTGTAAACAAAAATGGGGGCTGACACAATAACAAGAATCTTATTGCAAAAGAAACAGTAATTTTTTTTTCATGCTACAATTAATTTTGTAAGAGAAAATAGGCATTAGAGTTTTGTCTTGTGCGGGAGATTTTCTCAAGATCGATCTTTAACATTTAAGAATTAAGTGTAACACTCTCAAAACAGCACCCACTAAATATATGACCCAAACCCAGGCTTTCCATATTATAACTCCCAGCAAGGGCATCCTTCATTCACCACATGAGCAGTTCTTGGGATTGAGTCCCAGCAAGGGTATCCTTCATTCACCACCTGGGCAGTTCTTGGGATTGAGTCCCAGCAAGGGTATCCTTCATTCACCACCTGGGCAGTTCTTGGGATTGAGTCCCAGCAAGGGTATCCTTCATTCACCACCTGGGCAGTACTTGGGATTGAGTCCAAGCAAGGGTATCCTTCATTCACCACCTGGGCAGTTCTTGGGATTGAGTCCCAGCAAGGGTATCCTTCATTCACCACCTGGGCAGTTCTTGGGATTGAGTCCCAGCAAGGGTATCCTTCATTCACCACCTGGGCAGTACTTGGGATTGAGTCCCAGCAAGGGTATCCTTCATTCACCACCTGGGCAGTTCTTGGGATTGAGTCCCAGCAAGGGTATCCTTCATTCACCACCTGGGCAGTTCTTGGGATTGAGTCCCAGCAAGGGTATCCTTAATTCACCACCTGGGCAGTTCTTGGGATTGAGTCCAGAATCACATGTTAAAACGAGTATACAGAATTAGAGATGATTTAAATAAAAAGTATGAAATACCGATTATGTTCCCTTGGTGTACATGTCCTGTTATTTGTGACAATAATAATCCAACTTCTAGACATTTATAAAAACTGAAGAAAACCAGGAAGAAATACAAACTTACCTTGAATCTGACACTGTCTTATTTGTTTCCATCTTACTATCTCCAGAATCAGAATCTGACTGCCCTACAATTTTAAATCAATAAAATTAATTTCTTATGCTATGTATTTTATATCTTATAGTTATGTATTCTTTGAAACTAGTATGCAAATCTGGCAAGTCCAGGGGCCATAACTTCGTCAAAAATCACCTGAATTGAATGAAATTCAAACTTGACCTATACTCATGATGGTTGACACACAAAATTTCAGCTCAATATCTTCATTCAAGAAAACCTGTACAACTGACAAACAGATGGATGGAGTGCAAACCTATAGTCCTGTTTGGCCATGCCAGTTACAACACTAGAGGCTTCTAGGATCCTGGATCGCTCGCAGGAATCAGAAATCCGTTGAATAACAAGGAATTCTTTATTTTTATCTAGTGTTTTCTATACCATAAGGAAAAGAACAGTTTTTTTCTAGCTCTGACAGTTTTCAAGACTTGAGAAAAATGGCAAATATTTGAAGACTAAGGCTATGTTGGTTGGTTGGCTGCCATTATTTGAGAAGATAACAAAGGAAGGTGGAAATTTGATGAAAAACACAGTTAAGGGACCATAACTCCTAAAATTGTAGTTAGGACAATTTGACACTGAAGAGCTAAATGAACGATTTTGCAATGCTATCTTTGTCTCAATTTCTAAGTTTTTTCAAGATTTAGAGATGATAAAGGTGCAATAACTCCTACAAGGGTATGTCATACAACTTAGACTCGAAGGAGAGTTTTTTTTTACAGCTTTTGATGCTACAGAAGGAAAGCCACACCAAATCACTCTATCTGTTTTACTATATGAACTATTAGCCAAAAATGGTATTTTGACCCCCTATCCTAAGGCTTCCTTTTATTAAAAGATGGATGCATCAATACAGCTGAAAAAACGCTGAAAGAGTCATTAAAAACCATTTCACCACATAAACAAAAATTAAACTGCAAACATATCCTTTAATTCAATGAAAACATTTATCTTATTTATATTATTACTGTTGTGTAATTCTTACCTATAGATTTTTCAGAGTGTAACGTATTTAAAGTCCGTAGGTCTGTTGTCTTCATTAACAGTTTAGCAAACAAAGTTGTATCCTCTTTATGATTGGCAGTTATTACAGTCTGAAGACTCTCGGTTAATTTGTTTTGTAGCTTTTCAATCTGTTCTACGTTTCTTAACCCTGGACGATCTGTAAAATATTATTGAAACAATAAAAGCAATCATTCATGTACCAAGTGTAAACAATGCATTCAAGCTGATTAACTAGAAATGAACAAGATGGTATACACCTCTGTGGGTCCCACTCACCGTGATGTCAAAGTTCAAGGTCAAAGGTCATCAACCGTGTGTATGCGGTAATCCAAGATGGAAGGACAGTGAAAATTTTATGTGCACAATTTTATCGCTTTATCGTTACTTACTGAATGTTTCAGTACAGCACCTGTGCAGATATTGTACAGTATCACCCCACTCCTCTGCAGTTTTAAAATTTTAGTTCATTTTATCCCTTTTAACCATCGTCACGTTCTTTTTAAACATCACTTGTCCGATTTGGCAGCCATTTTTGTTTTCAAAAGTACTTTTATTTTTTTACTTTTGAGTGTTTTTTTTTTATGAACTTTTACCCAAACTTGTTATATTTTATAAGAATTTTATGTATTGTAAAGCGACATTTACTTGTCTTTGGTGAGAAGCACAATATTGTCAAATCATGTCCGTAGTACGTCGTAGTGCTAGAACTCATGTTCCTACAAAGGTCTTCACACCATCGAAACCCTCAGCTTCAGCAAATGGTGAAAGTCAAAACATAACAGATATAAGCAATGTAAAAATCATGAAACATTCAATGAATCACACAAAAGCTGCAAAGGGAAAGAAAGAGGCTGCAACTCGAGAAGATTTCAGTGCAGAGAGGAAACATAACAATCGCTTAATGCTATTCTCTGCAGCCGCATATGAAGAGTTCAGATCCACTCTCAAAGGAAGCCTTATTTCGAACGGATTGAAATATGAGTCAAAGTTCAAGGAAGAAAATGGTGGTCTAGTCAAAGAAGAGCACATGTCTGTAACTAAAGGACAAGGGTACCAGGAGACTATCTGGATACCAGAACAGAATAATAAATATTGCAAGAAGAGATGAGAAGAATACCAGGAGACTCTATTAGTATACTAACTAAATATCGGAAAAATTTATTTGTATGCATAATAATGTACAGCAAATGCAGGATAAAACCAGAAAATCGATCAAAGACAAAAATGGCCAGATTTCGTTAAACAGGAAGTAGGTGAGCCACAGACCTGAAATCGAATCCCACATTATGGGAGGCCATGCTGATGATGTATACCAAATTTCAAGAGAATGTGATTAGTAGTTGCTGAGAAAACTGTTATGAAAATTTTTTCCCCGCCTGCCCACACAACAGTCACCATACTATAATCCGGATTTTCACTCTGTGAAATCCGGCCAAAAATGTGTTTGTTTGTTTGTTTGAATATTGTTTAACACCTATTTCAGCAATTTTTCAGCTATATCATGGCGTCCAGTTTTTATTGGGGGAGGAAGCCAGAGTACCTGGAGAAAACCCCCCACCTTCGGTAGGAAAACTGGCAATCCTTGTCAAATAAGATTGGAGTCGAGCACACCCTGCCTGCAGTGAGGATCGAACCGGCAATCTCAGTGTTGACAGACCACGTGATCAATATTAGACCAACTACGTTAACCACTTGGCCACTGAGGCCCCCCAAAAATGAGTACTAATATCCTGTTTGCAATATATATACATTAAATAGACCTTAATGTGCTGATCAATTTGAAGTAACGGCTTTCTCTATAGCTATTTTAATTTTTTAGATACTGATCAAAAACCTGTGTTGACCCCCATGTTCTATTTTTAGTAACAGCGGCCATATTTGTCTGTTGATCAACACCCTGGGTACAAACTTGAAACTAGGAACCCTAAGGATGATTGTGGCCAAGTTTGAAAAAAATTGGCCCAGTGGTTTCAGAGGAGAAGATTTTTGAAAAAGTTTATGACAGACGACAGACAACGGACGCCAAGTGATAGCAAAAGCTCACCTGGACCTTTGGTCCAGGTGAGCTAAAAATGGTCGATAACAAATTTTAAGGGTTAGCATCATTACTTACCAGGAGACAACAAAACTATAGCAGAAAATAATGCAATTTCTTCCTCTGCCAAATTCAATGTGTTAAACCTCTCTGCAAAATCAAACATGGAGTCCAACAGGAAACCGGCAGAATTTGTTGACTGTAAATAAAAAAAATATTGAAACAAAACCAAATGTGTTTAAATTAAACTGAACATACATGTTAATCAAACAAAAGTTATATGAGTAGAGAAGACTGAATCCTACATACAAAGGCAATACAAAGCAAATATTCAAAAAGAAGCAACAGGCAATGGGATGTGCCTTACCTAGGAAAAGACCAATAATGATTGGATGTGTCATACACAGGAATAGACCAATAATGATTGGATGTGCCTTACCTAGGAAAAGACCAATAATGATTGGATGTGTCATACACAGGAATAGACCAATAATGATTGGATGTGTCATACACAGGAATAGACCAATAATGATTGGATGTGTCATACACAGGAATAGACCAATAATGATTGGATGTGTCATACACAGGAATAGACCAATAATGATTGGATGTGTCATACACAGGAATAGACCAATAATGATTGGATGTGTCATACACAGGAATAGACCAATAAAGATTGGATGTGTCATACACAGGAATAGACCAATAATGATTGGATGTGTCATACACAGGAATAGACCAATAATGATTGGATGTGCCTTACCTAGGAAAAGACCAATAATGATTGGATGTGTCATACACAGGAATAGACCAATAATGATTGGATGTGTCATACACAGGAATAGACCAATAATGATTGGATGTGCCTTACCTAGGAAAAGACCAATAATGATTGGATGTGTCATACACAGGAATAGACCAATAATGATTGGATGTGTCATACACAGGAATAGACCAATAATGATTGGATGTGTCATACACAGGAATAGACCAATAATGATTGGATGTGTCATACACAGGAATAGACCAATAATGATTGGATGTGCCTTACCTAGGAAAAGACCAATAATGATTGGATGTGTCATACACAGGAATAGACCAATAATGATTGGATGTGTCATACACAGGAATAGACCAATAATGATTGGATGTGTCATACACAGGAATAGACCAATAATGATTGGATGTGTCATACACAGGAATAGACCAATAATGATTGGATGTGTCTTACACAGGAATAGACCAATAATGATTGGATGTGCCATACCTAGGAAAAGACCAATAATGATTGGATGTGTCATACACAGGAATAGACCAATAATGATTGGATGTGCCATACACAGGAATAGACCAATAATGATTGGATGTGCCATACCTAGGAAAAGACCAATAATGATTGGATGTGTCATACACAGGAATAGACCAATAATGATTGGATGTATCATACACAGGAAAAGACCAATAATGATTGGATGTGTCATACACAGGAATAGACCAATAATGATTGGATGTGTCATACACTGGAATAGACCAATAATGATTGGATGTGTCATACACAGGAATAGACCAATAATGATTGGATGTATCATACACAGGAAAAGACCAATAATGATTGGATGTGTCATACACAGGAAAAGACCAATAATGATTGGATGTGTCATACACAGGAAAAGACCAATAATGATTGGATGTTTGATACACAGGAATAGACCAATAATGATTGGATGTGTCATACACAGGAATAGACCAATAATGATTGGATGTGTCATACACAGGGAATAGACCAATAATGATTGGATGTGTCATACACAGGAATAGACCAATAATGATTGGATGTGTCATACACAGGAATAGACCAATAATGATTGGATGTGTCATACACAGGAATAGACCAATAATGATTGGATGTGTCATACACAGGAATAGACCAATAAAGATTGGATGTGTCATACACTGGAATAGACCAATAATGATTGGATGTTTCATACACAGGAAAAGACCAATAATGATTGGATGTTTCATACATAGGAATAGACCATTATTAAAGTATTTTAAAGTACAGAAATACCTGTATTTATAATTCAATAATGAACATGTGCCAATATGACATTTCCTCCAAAACAACAGCTTGATAATAATAAACATAAATCTATAATTTATTCAAAAGTCTTTCCAGAAAAGGTGCAATATTAACTTAATATGAATTATTTGTTTTATCTAAATGAGTTTTATGTTCATGATATATCATGCTGCAGTACAACATCATTTAAATAATAAAGTCTCAGGGATTTTTGGGGAAACCCAACTTTTTTCACTATTAAGCCAAACATGAATGTTCATTCAGACCAAGATAAATTTTAAACAGACCTCACCAAAAAAAAAATCAAACATTCTCTCCGAGCATTCCTTGGGAAAAACATCTGAAGTATACATGTATCTGAGGACAAACCATGACATGAATCCTATATATTTCAAGTAATTTCCTCCATTTTCTCTCAGCTGTCTGGTCAAAGGTCAACTTACATGTAGGTTCAACTGATAAATAGTTTAGGAAGTACCCTTACATAACTGGCTCTTCATCATAACTTCATTCCAGGTTATTTTAGTTACTCACAGGAATACCACTATTTACCGCAATTCATTCCTAAATTTCACACAAGGGTAATATGACCTATATGTAGCTCATTCACAAGCTTTCCACATTTAATATATTTTTTACAAAATCTAACTAAATTCAATTCAGGTCATATTTTTAATTGTGTTTTTATCAGATTTGATATTTTACCTTCTTAATATTTTGTTATCTTATAAAACAAATTGTTTTCAGAACAACACAAACTTAACCTCTGACCTCGCCTGTCAATTGGCTCCTGACAACACAGACTTAACCTCTGACCTCTGATATCGATTGTCTCCTGACAACACAAACTTAACCTCTGACCTCGGCTGTCAATTGGCTCCTGACAACACAAACTTAACCTCTGACCTCTGATATCGATTGTCTCCTGACAACACAAACTTAACCTCTGACCTCGGCTATCAATTGTCTCCTGACAACACAAACTTAACCTCTGACCTCTTCTATCGATTGTCTCCTGACAACACAAACTTAACCTCTGACCTCAGCTATCAATTGTCGCCTGACAACACAAACTTAACCTCTGACCTCGGCTATCGATTGTCGCCTGACAACACAAACTTAACCTCTGACCTTGGCTATCGATTGTCTCCTATACATATCAAATACCAACTTATTATTTTTTTTAAAATAGAGTATATACTTAGTGAGGGACTAATGACCTATTTTTCAATTGTAACTTACATCAGGTGGAGGTCGTTTAAACAGTTTTCCGCATGTGAACATCATTGTTCCATTTTCTACATCAAACAGGCATGCGTTTCTTACCAGCAGAACTTCAAATGTGGATGCCTGTAAAATACAAGAGTTTTTTTTTTATAAATTGGTTATGGTTACCCTGATGCTTAGGCTATAGTTTTTGTTGGTCACCAGTCCACAGTGTGCAGCCCTCCAATGTACACCTGTCCACCAGGGCTCACGCTGGGTCAAAATTATAGGGAGAAGTAACTTCTCTTTTGGGTGGTTGACAGGGAGAAGTGAGGATAGAACAGGGAGAAGTGCGTGGACAACAGGGAGAAGTTGCATTACCGGGATATGTCGCGAAAGCGTCCTGTTTTCTTTGTTTTTTTAAATAAGTGTTGGCATTTGCATTCTAATTGTTATATGTTTTTTTAGCAGTTTAATTTATTGAGGATAAAGTATTAAAGATTTGATTCACTATTCAGTATACTTATTTCACACATTTTCATAAATACTTGTATTAAACATAACAATAAAAAAAGAATAAACTGTCACAAAACTGTTCATTAAAATAAATGTTTCTTTGTCATTGGTACACAAATTGATTGAATTATAATGAAGTACTAAGAACTAGAGTAGAAGTAGAAAATTACATCATTGTGACACATATTATATTATGTAAAATGGTAAAATTCACTATTAAAATTATTTTTAAATATTTCACTTAAATTTGTTTAAAGTAACTGCTAAAATACTTTTTTACTACGTTTCTGTCATTGCAATACTCATTTCATACCTATCAGCACAGTACATTTGCAATCTCCGGTACCAAATTCATATCCGCTCCGGAAAATTTAATGTTTTTTGCACAGAACTGGTTTTCGGTCGTATTTTAAACCTACGCTTTATATATTTAATACAAATTAAATGGGTACCAGTTGACTTTGTGGCGCGTAAACAAAATAAACATGACACGGTATCAAAAATACGACGATTCTTACCAAAATGGGAATAAAATTTTAAAGGCGACATTAGGCGATTCTACAAAATGATAGGGCGACTTCACTTCGCTTTGGAAGATGATCGAGGGCGAAGTGGGACCATGATAAAGCGACTTCTTCGCCAGTCGCCCTCCGACGTGAGCCCTGGTCCACAGTGGGCAGCCCTTCAATGTACACCTGTCCACAGTGGACAGCCCTTCAATTTACACCTGTTCACAGTGGACAGCCCCAATGTCTACCTGTCAACAGTGGGCAGCCCTTCAATATCCACCTGTCCACAGTGGAAAGCCTTTCAATGTCAACCTGTCCACAGTGGACAGCCCCCAATGTCTACCTGTTCACAGTGGACAGCCCCTAATGTCTACCTGTTCACAGTGGACCCCCAATGTCCACCTGTCAACAGTGGGCAGCCCTCTATTGTCTACTATGCAGTAACCTCTCATTTAATATAAAGGCTATAGATCTTCTTTATTCAGCTGACAAGGCCATGGAAAATCGATTGTTGGATACAGGAAGGCAATGCTTTGAGGACCAAGATCAATGACCTTGACCCCTATAAATGTCTTCTCCTTAAAGAACATGTCTGCTATAGAAGACAGGGGAGACAACTTAGAAGTTTGACAATAGAGGGCTACCCACTCTGGACAGGTAGACATTGGGGCTGTCCACAGTGGACATTGAAAGGATGTCAAATTATTGGATAATTCTAAACTACAAATTTAGGTGTAATGCAGCAGGAAATCAACATAATGCCTAATAAAATACAGTGTTTGGTTCTCTGACAATGCTGTATCTTAATGTGCAACCAGATTATATATTTTGTATAGCAGCCAGACAATATTTTTTGTATGTGAACCAGACAATATATTTTATATGGGAACCAGTATATATTTTATATTGGAACCAGGAAATTTATTTTAAGTGTTCTAGTTATCAATAACTTGAGTCTGGTGATATTACCTTTAGCAGTGTGACCTGATCATCCTGGTTCAAAAGACTAAATCCTGGTACTGATTTGGCAAAGTTCACAACAGATATAATTGCTGGTGTATAAAAATCATAGAAATCCTCCCATTCTGGACTGTTGTCATTGGGATCTCGGGCAAGTTGGGCATTCAGTGGGCAAGCCTGCAATAGAAATATTTCTTTAGAGTTATATGGGTTATTCTTGTATCTCTGGAATTGTGGACAAACAGTGGACATAAATACATCTACTGAATTGAACTTTCTGTTGCAGTCATGCAATTTCATTGGTTACCTAGACATGTAGTATATTTCGTATCTCCCTAATAATATATGTACTTCCCAAAATGCGGAAAGTCATTATTGCACTTATCTGCTTCCCTTTAGTCTTACCATTTGAGCTGGGACAATCTGGAACTCCTTATTGCACTTAGCGGCTTCCCTCAAACATTGTGAAGTCTTACCATTTGAGCTGGGACATTCAGGAAGTCATTATTGGACTTAGCGGCTTCCCTCATACATTGTAGTCTTACCATTTGAGCTGGGACATTCAGGAAGTCTTTATTGCACTTAGTGGCTTCCCTCTTACATTGTGAAGTCTTACCATTTGAGCTGGGACATTCAGGAAGTCATTATTGCACTTAGCGGCTTCCCTCATACATTGCACTTGCTGTGGAGGGAGTGTATTAGTCTGTCTGTGAGCTTGGATAACAGCCTGAATCAGATCTTCAGGATTTTGTAGTAAGGTATGAAGCTGGTTTGCTTGTGTCTGGCAATTCACCCGATGCATTTGTTCTATTATGCGAGCTTTTTCTTTCTTTGGTACACGCCCAAAACGGACAGCTAAAATAAAAATAAAATATAATAAAAATATTAAGACGAATTTGAGAAACAGTTGATAATAGAGGATTGTAATTTGTATGTTTTCTTGTTGATCTTGATGAAAAATGCCCTTCAATCATTCATACATATCAAGATATCAGAAAATATCTGGCAAAACACTGTGATGCAACTAACATGTGGAGCGATTTACTTTCTTGTCATCTAATCACTTGAATGAAAATGATTTCACCCACCATTCAGGTTAATGCCGCTTTGCCTCTCAAGTATGCGACAAAAACTAATTCATAAAATAAATTTGAATTCAAGCAAAACCAGAGGCTCTTAAGAGCCTGTATCGCTCACCTGATTTTATAGGCAATATATGAAAATGGCATTTCCCCGATGTTAATGTAAGTCCTATAATTTTCAATTAACTTTAAATAGGACCATCCAAACAATATTACTAAAAACCTTTGTTTGCATTGGTTAACCGGTTGTATAGAGAAGATTTTTTTTATTTGCCTATAGGGTTCTATGTTAAACTGTCCTGCAGCGGTGGAGGCCATTTTGAATTTCAAATTGCCATAAAAAACATAAACTTTATAGAGGACCATCCAAACAATATTGCTAGTAAGTTTTTGTTTCCATTGATTAACCGGTTTTAGAGAAGAAGCCTTTAAAAACTTTTTCCCATAGGGTCCTATGTTAAACTAAGTCCTGCGGTAGCGGCCATTTTGAATTTCCAATTGCCATAAAAAACACAAACTTTATACAGGACCATCCAAACAATATTGCTTGTAAGTTTTGTTTTGATTGGTTAAACGGTTTCAGAGAAACAGCCCTTTTAAACTTTTTTCTCATAGGGTCCAATGTTAAACCAAGTCCTGCAGGGGCGGCCATTTTGAATTTCTAATTGGGATAAAAAACATGAACTTTATAGAGGACCATCCAAACAATATTGCTAGTAAGTTTTGTTTCGATTGGTTAACCGATTTCAGAGAAGAAGCCTTTTTAACTTTTTTCCCATAGGGTCCTATGTTAAACTACGTCCTGTGTTGGTGGCCATTTTTAATTTCCAATTGTCATAAAAAACATAAACTTTATAGAGGACCATCCAAACAATATTGGTAGTAAGTATTGTTTACATTGGCTAACCAGTTTCAGAGAAGACGCCTTTTTTAACTTTTCCCCATAGGGTCCTATGTTAAACTAAGTCCTTCGGTGGCATCTATTTTGATTTTCCAATAGGCATAAAAAACCTTAACTTTATAAAGGACCATCCAAACAATATTGGTAGTAAGTTTTGATTTGATTGGTTAACTGGTTTCAGAGAAGAAGCCATTTTAAACTTTTTTCCCATAGGGTTCAATGTTAAACAAAGTCCTGCGGTGGTGGCCATTTTGAATTTCCTATAGGGATAAAAAAAAACAAACTTTATAGAGGACTATCCAAACAATATAGCTAGTAAGTTTTGTTTCCATTGATTAACCGGTTTCAGAGAAGAAGCCTTTTAAAAGTTTTTCCCATAGGGTCCTATGTTAAACTAAGTCCTGTGGTGGCGGCCATCTTTAATTTCCAATTGCCATAAAAAACACAAACTTTATAGAGGACCATCCAAACAATATTGCTAGTAAGTTTTGTTTTGATTGGTTAAACGGTTTCAGAGAAGAAGCCCTTTTAAACTTTTTTCCCATAGGGTCCTATGTTAAACTATGTCTTGAGGTGGCGGCCATATTGGTTTACCAATCAAAATAAAAAACACAAACTTTGTAAAGGTCCATCCAGTGAACATTATGGCCAAGTTTGGTTGCAATTGGCCAAGTGGTTTCAGAGAAGAAGATTAAAATGTAAAAAGGTTTACAGACGCCGCCGACAACGCCGCCGACGGACGCAAAGTGATAACAATAGCTCACATGACCCTTTGTGTCAGGTGAGCTGATAAATGCTGAAATTGAATTACAGATAATAAGTTTCCATTTTGAGACAGAGAATATCACCTGGAATACTGAAGCTTGCGTTAATGTGTTTGTCTACATATTCCCCCTGATACAGACAGTCTCAAAATTTAAAGTAACAAATATTCTTTAAGACTTGTAAGTTTGGATTCTGGCTAAAGGCAAAGTGTGCCTGACTTTATTTTTTGTTGACAAGATGGTACCAGCCTTCCTGACATTGATCAGGGATCTCAGATGTTACTCCTGCATTTTATCCTTTTATCACCACCCCCCCAAATGAAAAAAAAACAAAAAAACAAACAACAATACTTGACATTTTGACAAAGATTAAAAATTGCTGAAAGTGGAAAAAAAATTAAAACAAACATTCCACAAAATAAAATATTAATTGATGCAACAATACACAACATACTCATGTTTCTTATAAATATTTACACTATATAAATAGGTTTTTCAATCTATAAGGAAGAAAATTGTATGGTGTGCAACATGGAACACTATTCTGCCAAGTCTTATAAATATGGTGAGCCATATGGAATACTGTTATGACAAGTCTTATAGATATGGTGAGCCATATGGAACACTATTATGAAAAGTCTTATAGATGTAACATATGTATATTTTGGTGGTGAGAACATGAAAAATCTATTTCAAATCTCTCTGGTTGAGTCATATAGAGTATTAGTTAATTAATAACATTCCTAATCCTGTGTGAGGTAAAAAAGAGTAGAACAAGGCAATCTTATGGAGTTGTTTGTAGGTTACCACCGACTTTCACTGATGACTGGTCTGACCTGCAGTGTGCCTGTTTATTTGCCATAAGTGGCATACAACCTCATACAAACAATATGTATTAATTTTTAGGTCTACTATGTCCAGGAATTACAGACCCCAGGGTCTACTTGATAAATTGTTGTTAGCAAGCACTAAAATCCAGTTTTATTAAATTTCCACCAAGGAAATTTTGTATGCTAGCCATTAAAATACTACCAATCACATACAGCTGTTTACCACAGTGAAATATTTCTGATTTACTTTACAAACTTATAAAATAAAACAGATATCAAAGTTTGTTAAACGTGGCAATCAATAAATATGGCACACCACACTTGAACATTTTACCAACACAAATAAAACAGGAAAATTATTATTACAAATGATAATGACGGTATAATATTGATAAGAGTACAACCCAATTTGCTTTGATTGAACTCGATCAACGTACCAAATGTACTTTCTCAAAGTGTAAATCACTTCTTAATATAGACGTCAATATTTCTAATACAAAGATTGCAACTAACAGGAAAACAAGTTTTAAATAGAAGAAAAGCACAATACAGTATAGTCTGAAATAACAAATCGTTAACTTGATTTATTTACAAAACCACAGTATGACGTCAACACATGACGCTGAAAAAATCGTCAACATTCAACCAGGTAACCTGCCAGTATGACATCAATTCTAAACGTGTTCAAGGAAATATTGAAAATTAGATGAAAATAAAATTCTCTTTTCAATATCGCTTACGTAATATCAATGACTGTCTAATACTCTGTGGTTTTAAGGCAGACTTCCTTATATGAATTTTCTGGTACAACTGGCAGGTGTTTTCCATTTAAAATAAACGTTTTTGTAAATTTCTCGACAATGATCAATTCTCTGATAGGTTATGGGGTATTGATTAACAATATATAACACATGTCCTTTTCCGAAAATGTATATTAACAAATGGCAAATGTCGTTTTGGACAAAACACAAAAAACATGTGAAAAAATAGTCTATATATAATAACCTTGGTAGTTTTGACAATATTTAGTTTATTCACTGTCTGTTTAAATTACATGGTCATTTGATCAAACCAGGAGCCAAATTCTAGTGTCGTAGCATTTCACATCCCATAACATTTATATGCGATTTTTACTGAATTCAATGCAAATTTCATCACATACCAATTCTCGTCTGTTGCATTTTTCTAAATCATTACTTTTTTATCATATCTATTTTTATTTAGACTTTTCGTGACAGAAAATTTTCTTTATAAAAAATAATTTGTATTCTTTTTAGGCATATGCAAATACTTTTTGGTTGCCAAAATACTGGTCAAATACCAGTAGTGGCTGAAATTTTCTATTTCTCATTTAGACACCAACTAAATAATGGGCGTGGTTTCAGTTACCATGCCAACCTAATTACTTGTAACAGCAATTTTAAATAAAGGGAAAAAGTAATGATTTTCAGAAAAATGCAAGTTCACGATTCTTAAGGTGATCTTTTTTTCTGAAAAGGATAGGGTCATGAACTTTACTGAAAAGGATAGGGTCATGAACTTTACTGAAAAGGATAGGGTCATGAACTTTACTGAAAAGGATAGGGTCATGAACTTTACTGAAAAGGATAGGGTCATGAACTTTACTGAAAAGGATAGGGTCATGAACTTTACTGAAAAGGATAGGGTCATGAACTTTACTGAAAAGGATAGGGTCATGAACTTTACTGAAAAGGATAGGGTCATGATTTTTACTGAAAAGGATAGGGTCATGAACTTTACTGAAAAGGATAGGGTCATGAACTTTACTGAAAAGGATAGGGTCATGAACTTTACTGAAAAGGATAGGGTCATGAACTTTACTGAAAAGGATAGGGTCATGAACTTTACTGAAAAGGATAGGGTCATGAACTTTACTGAAAAGGATAGGGTCATGAACTTTACTGAAAAGGATAGGGTCATGAACTTTACTGAAAAGGATAGGGTCATGAACTTTACTGAAAAGGATAGGGTCATGAACTTTACTGAAAAGGATAGGGTCATGAACTTTACTGAAAAGGATAGGGTCATGAACTTTACTGAAAAGGATAGGGTCATGAACTTTACTGAAAAGGATAGGGTCATGAACTTTACTGAAAAGGATAGGGTCATGAACTTTACTGAAAAGGATAGGGTCATGAACTTTACTGAAAAGGATAGGGTCATGAACTTTACTGAAAAGGATAGGGTCATGAACTTTACTGAAAAGGATAGGGTCATGAACTTTACTGAAAAGGATAGGGTCATGAACTTTACTGAAAAGGATAGGGTCATGAACTTTACTGAAAAGGATAGGGTCATGAACTTTACTGAAAAGGATAGGGTCATGAACTTTACTGAAAAGGATAGGGTCATGAACTTTACTGAAAAGGATAGGGTCATGAACTTTACTGAAAAGGATAGGGTCATGAACTTTACTGAAAAGGCTAGGGTCATGAACTTTACTGAAAAGGATAGGGTCATGAACTTTGTACTGAAAAGGATAGGGTCATGAACTTTACTGAAAAGGATAGGGTCATGAACTTTACTGAAAAGGATAGGGTCATGAACTTTACTGAAAAGGATAGGGTCATGAACTTTACTGAAAAGGATAGGGTCATGAACTTTACTGAAAAGGATAGGGTCATGAACTTTACTGAAAAGGATAGGGTCATGAACTTTACTGAAAAGGATAGGGTCATGAACTTTACTGAAAAGGATAGGGTCATGAACTTTACTGAAAAGGATAGGGTCATGAACTTTACTGAAAAGGATAGGGTCATGAACTTTACTGAAAAGGATAGGGTCATGATTTTTACTGAAAAGGATAGGGTCATGAACTTTACTGAAAAGGATAGGGTCATGAACTTTACTGAAAAGGATAGGGTCATGAACTTTACTGAAAAGGATAGGGTCATGATTTTTACTGAAAAGGATAGGGTCATGAACTTTACTGAAAAGGATAGGGTCATGAACTTTACTGAAAAGGATAGGGTCATGATTTTTACTGAAAAGGATAGGGTCATGAACTTTACTGAAAAGGATAGGGTCATGAACTTTACTGAAAAGGATAGGGTCATGAACTTTACTGAAAAGGATAGGGTCATGAACTTTACTGAAAAGGATAGGGTCATGAACTTTACTGAAAAGGATAGGGTCATGAACTTTACTGAAAAGGATAGGGTCATGAACTTTACTGAAAAGGATAGGGTCATGAACTTTACTGAAAAGGATAGGGTCATAAACTTTACTGAAAAGGATAGGGTCATGATTTGTACTGAAAAGGATAGGGTCATGAACTTTACTGAAAAGGATAGGGTCATGATTTTTACTGAAAAGGATAGGGTCATGATTTTTACTGAAAAGGATAGGGTCATGATTTTTACTGAAAAGGATAGGGTCATGAACTTTCTAAAAAATATAATGTCAAGGTCAATATTGTTCAGAAAAAGACAGTCATGTTTTATCATTATATGTTAATATTGCAATAATGGATGATTTCATTAATGCCAATATGTTTCAGTGGGGGACAATGAAATAATAATGTCCTGATGTTTTGATAAATGATAATTGATGCTATTTCTGTAAGTGATGTCTATTGCAGGCTTATACATATTAGAAATTAAATGTTATCTGGACTTGATTCATACTGTTTAGACAGAACATAAATTGTACACATGGTCTATTAAATCAGATACAGGTACCCGGGACCGTTAGAATCAGTTTGTATCAATCCATCAGTAGACTGGTCCGTTTCTAATATACATGTAGGAATTGATAAATAATAGTAGTTAGACCGTCCTTAAATCCTAACAAATATGTCATAACTACTAAAATGTTAAACAGAACAAACAATTCTCAAAACGAAAATAAATCGGTTTTCAGTAAATCCTCGTGCTACTTTGTAAACCAATGAAAATCCATAGATATACAAGTACAGTCGACCTTTCTGTACTAAATGAAAATGAAAGTACCGGTAGCAAATTTAAAAGATTTAGAAGTTAAATAAATTAGAGATTATATAAAAAAAATGGTATTACTTTTACAGTTTATAAGGAAATAACAGTTAAATACCAGTTGAGTTATCTCTTAATAGGTCAAAGGTAACAAGACCTTTTAAATTTTTAATTAAATGTACTTTTAAGTTTTGGTTAGTATTTTTTAAATAAAAGACTGACACAGTCAACTAACTATACAACAAGTCATCGTGTCTGTGGTGGTTTTTTGCTCAAAAAATGAAAACTGCTTACAGTGTTTGGTTCAGCTTAAGCTCCTTTTGTAGATCCAAAAAAAAGTGAAAACTGAATTCAACAATTGTTTTCCACAGTTAATTGGCGCTTTGAAATTCGACAGTTTTTTTCATATTGATAGGGCAATCTATTATTTGTAAATGTTGACCTAAAATACCTTCAGGTAATGCCTTGTGCGGTTGAAGTGGGAAAAGTCTTACAATTTGACCTTATACCATTGAATGTTATGAAAGCAGACGATCTTGTGAAAACAACACAGTCCCTTTAGAAGCATGCAAACATAACACTCCGGAATTTTTTTGGTAAAAACTTGCTATGCTTAAACTGTAATGGTAACAAAAAAAACTGTTCAAAAATTTGCTGACGGCAATGCCAGGTTTCACTACCTGTCATATTCATTGTACTGGATCTATTGATGTTTTAGAAACCTAAATTTGCAGCAGTAAAATCGGACTCGCTTTGCTAACATGTTGAATGCAATAGTTATCTTATAAATACACAACAAATTAGTATACTCACCATCTCTTGACATGCCCACAGCTATACATTTCTTCAGCCTAAAATAAATAAGTTCATAACTAATAAACATGTAAAAGATGACTTCTCAACGCTGAGAGGGCTCAAGATTACAACCTTGAAATCTCTGCTATGTTAATGTATTACAAATCTCATTGGTTTGTTAAGTTACCAGCAGTGATGTGGAGGCTCAAGATTACAACCTTGAAATCTCAGCTATGTTAATGTATTACAAATCTCATTGGTTTGTTAAGTTACCAGCAGTGATGTGGAGGCTCAACATTATGAAATCTCTTCTATGTTAATGTATTACAAATCTCATTGGTTTGTTAAGTTACAAGCAGTGATGTGGAGGCTCAAGATTACAATATTGAAATCTCTTCTATGTTAATGTATTACAAATCTCTTTGGTTTGTCAAGTTACCAGCAGTGATGTGGAGGCTAAACATTATGAAATCTCTTCTATGTTAATGTATTACAAATCTCATTGGTTTGTTAAGTTACCAGCAGTGATGTGGAGGCTCAACATGACAACACTGAAATCTCTTCTATGTTAATGTATTACAAATCTCATTGACTGGTCAAGTTACCAGCAGTGATGTGGATGCTCAAGATTACAACATTGAAATCTCTTCTGTTAAGGTATAACAAATCTCATTGATTCGTCAAGTTACCAGTAAAACAGAATACAGAAAAAAATCAAGAGAAGCATGTTAAACATTTCCCCAAACTATAAAACTGGTATCCACTAAATTAAAGGAACCAATGGTACAAATATAATGTTACAGATAATATCATGAATATTGCTGAGGTTGTCTACCTTTGAACAAGGTATATTTGCAAGAACTGAATGACAAAAAAAAAATCAAGACATGCAGTTCTTTTCAGAAAAAGTTGTAAGTGTATTATAAATCCTAAGTGCTTATGTCACACTGGATTCCCCTTTGACCTTTCAATACTTACGATGGATTTTACACTTGCGACCTTTTGTGAAGTTGACTGCAGTTTTACACACTAAAACAACAAAACATCTTTTTCTATTTACTCTGATATTTACCCATAATTCCTTACAGACAGCACTGACATCGATTTCGGTTTACTTGGACATTTACCCATAATTCCTTACCGACAGCACTGACATTGATTTCGGTTTACTCTGACAATTACCCATAATTCCTTACATACAGTACTGACATCTATTTCTGTTCAATGTCACATGTACACATAATTCCTTACCTACAGTACTGACATCTATTTCTGTTCACTGTCACATGTACACATAATTCCTTACCTACATTTACTGACATCTATTTCTGTTCACTGTCACATGTACACATAATTCCTTACCTACATTTACTAACATCTATTTCTGTTCACTGTCACATGTACACATAATTCCTTACCTACATTTACTGACATCTATTTCTGTTCACTGTCACATGTACACATAATTCCTTACCTACATTTACTAACATCTATTTCTGTTCACTGTCACATGTACACATAATTCCTTACCTACAGGACTGACATCTATTTCTGTTCACTGTCACATGTACCCATAATTCCTTACCTACAGTACTGACATCTATTTCTATTCACTGTAACATGTACACATAATTCCTTACCTACAGTACTGACATCTATTTCTGTTCACTGTCACATGTACCCATAATTCCTTACCTACAGTACTGACATCTATTTCTGTTCACTGTCACATGTACCCATAATTCCTTACCAACAGCACTGACATCCATTTCGGTTTACTCTGACATTTACACATAATTCCTTACCTACAGTACTGACATCTATTTCTGTTCACTGTTACATGTACCCATAATTCCTTACCTACATTTACTGACATCTATTTCTGTTCACTGTCACATGTACCCATAATTCCTTACCTACATTCACTGACATCTATTTCTGTTCACTGTCACATGTAACCATAATTCCTTACAGACAGTACTGACATCTATTTCTGTTCACTGTCACATGTACCCATAATTCCTTACCTACAGTACTGACATCTATTTCTGTTCACTGTCACATGTACCCATAATTCCTTACCTACAGTACTGACATCTATTTCTGTTCACTGTCACATGTACCCATAATTCCTTACCTACATTTACTGACATCTATTTTGGTTCACTGTTACATGTACACATAATTCCTTACCTACAGTACTGACATCTATTTCTGTTCACTGTCACATGTACCCATAATTCCTTACCTACATTTACTGACATCTATTTCTGTTCACTGTCACATGTACCCATAATTCCTTACCTACATTTACTGACATCTATTTCTGTTCACTGTCACATGTACCCATAATTCCTTACCCACATTTACTGACATCTATTTCTGTTCACTGTCACATGTACCCATAATTCCTTACCTACATTTACTGACATCTATTTCTGTTCACTGTTACATGTACCCATAATTCCTTACCTACAGTACTGACATCTATTTCTGTTCACTGTTACATGTACCCATAATTCCTTACCTACAGTACTGACATCTATTTCTGTTCACTGTCACATGTACCCATAATTCCTTACCTACATTCACTGACATCTATTTCTGTTCACAGTCAGTGTCACATGTACCCATAATTCATAACCTACAGTACTGACATCTATTTCTGTTCACAGTCACATGTACCCATAATTCCTTACCTACAGTACTGACATCTATTTCTGTTCACTGTCACATGTACCCATAATTCCTTACCTACAGTACTGACATCTATTTCTGTTCACTGTCACATGTACCCATAATTCCTTACCTACAGTACTAAAATCTATTTCTGTTCACTGTTACATGTACCCATAATTCCTTACCTACAGTACCGACATCTATTTCTGTTCTGTCACATGTACCCATAATTCCTTATCTACAGCACTGACATCTATTTCTGTTCACTGTCACATGTACCCATAATTCCTTACCTACATTCACTGACATCTATTTCTGTTCACAGTCACATGTACCCATAATTCCTTACCTACAGTACTGACATCTAATTCTGTTCACTGTTACATGTACCCATAATTCCTTATCTACAGCACTGACATCTATTTCTGTTCACTGTTACATGTACACATAATTCCTTACCTACAGTACTGACATCTATTTCTGTTCACTGTCACATGTACCCATAATTCCTTATCTACAGCACTGACATCTATTTCTGTTCACTGTCACATGTACACATAATTCCTTACCTACAGTACTGACATCTATTTCTGTTCACTGTCACATGTACCCATAATTCCTTATCTACAGCACTGACATCTATTTCTGTTCACTGTTACATGTACACATAATTCCTTACCTACAGTACTGACATCTATTTCTGTTCACTGTCACATGTACCCATAATTCCTTACCTACAGTACTGACATCTATTTCTGTTCACTGTCACATGTACCCATAATTCCTTACCTACAGTACTGACATCTATTTCTGTTCACTGTCACATGTACCCATAATTCCTTACCTACAGTACTGACATCTATTTCTGTTCACTGTCACATGTACACATAATTCCTTACCTACAGTACTGACATCTATTTCTGTTCACTGTTACATGTACCCATAATTCCTTACCTACAGTACTGACATCTATTTCTGTTCACTGTTACATGTACCCATAATTCCTTACCAACAGCACTGACATCCATTTCGGTTTACTCTGACATGTACCCATAATTCCTTACCTACAGTACTGACATCTATTTCTGTTCACTGTTACATGTACCCATAATTCCTTATCTACAGCACTGACATCTATTTCTGTTCACAGTCACATGTACCCATAATTCCTTATCTACAGCACTGACATCTATTTCTGTTCACTGTCACATGTACCCATAATTCCTTATCTACAGCACTGACATCTATTTCTGTTCACAGTCACATGTACCCATAATTCCTTACCTACAGTACTGACATCTATTTCTGTATTTGTGTTCACTGTCACATGTACCCATAATTCCTTACCTACATTTACTGACATCTAATTCTGTTCAATGTCACATGTACACATAATTCCTTACCTACATTTACTGACATCTATTTCTGTTCACTGTCACATGTACACATAATTCCTTACCTACAGTACTGACATCTATTTCTGTTAACTCTCATAATATTACATTGTTGATTCTTTAAGCACGGTCTGTACTGTATCTTCTGTTGAATACTTCGACGGAAAAATCCCTAAAAACAAATAAATGAGTGATGTAGATCATAACGTTACATGTACATGTACTCTGAATTTCACATCTACATACATATTGATTACTCAGTCAAGTCTACTCCAACATCCACTACCTGTAGAAAAAGTGCTGGATGCAGTCTACCCTCCTTTTTAAAACATATCACCAACTACCTAATTGAAAGTTATATAAACCTTATCAATGCCATACATGGCTTATCTGTCTTCTAAACTCAATATCATCCATGTTTAAATGAAAGCTGTCTGTGATCATGTTTAATTAATTCTATACAATAACACAGTCTAAAGATAAAAATATGTTACCAAAAATAGACATGTTCTGAAGAAAAAAAGGTAAAAAAAAGTATTGTTAACTGTTAAACGACTAAGAACACATGTTTGTTATAAACAATTTTTTCTAGATTAAATTTCATTTATTTGCTATCAGAGCCTTTTTCTTCAAAGTTCAAATATGTTACACAAACATATGTTTTGTAGAAATAAAAATGACATTACTAATAATGTAAATAAATGTTGAAAAACGTCACATAGGACAACCACATTTAAATGGCATATGGACAGTAAGGGCAGATATTGATGTGTCTACAGTCACTAAGGGGATCTACATTGACCTTTCTACGGTTACAGGCTTTGCAAAAAATAAGGGTTTTTTTTTAGGGCTAAATTCTAAAAAAAGTAGGGCTTTTTTTAAGGATTTTTCAGCATTAATTAGGAATTTTAGGGCTATATGTAAAGAATAAGGAAATTTAGGAAACTAAGGGCCCGCTTAAAAGCCTGGGGTTACTAAAAGCATCTACATAGACACGTTCTATGGCCACTAAGGACATCTACATTAACTTTTCTACAGTCACGCAGGGCATCCACAGGACTCTTTGGACAAGGAGTTGTCAAAATGTCTCACTTGTCCGAAATTATCAACCCATATGGCCACCCACTGGAATTTTGTCTATTTTCTTTATTTAGCAATGTAAACATTGAATCTAAATTGATGTGAAAAGTGTACTTTAAATATCTTGCATTTATTGCTCCCACAACCTAACAATGAAAACATCTACCCCTTGACCTACCTTCTAGAGAGAAATGTAATCTTGACCTAATAATGAAATTTTCTCCCCTTTATTTAATATGCTTTATATTATATGCCAGTCCATTAGTGTTTATTGAATAAATAATACTGAATCACATTTCTATAAATAGAACTGGCGTCACAAATTAAATGCTGAAGTTGAATGAAGAATCAATCTGTTAATGACTATACCGCACTAGCAATTTTTAGGTTTTTAAGTTGGTGAACAATAATATATGTAAATGGCTATTACCACATGGCCATTAACCCTTCTATGTGCAATGGATTTTTTTGCTTGTTTAAATGGTGTTTAACATCACTTTCAGCAATTGTTTAGTTGTATCATTTCATTTTATTGTTGAGGAAGACGGAGAACCCGAAAAAACCCCTGACCTTCGGTAGGAAAACTGACAGTCCTTGTCAATTAAGATTGGAGTCGAGTACACCCTGCCTGCAGTGAGAGTCAAGTACACCCTGCCTGCAGTGAGAGTCAAGTACACCCTGCCTGCAGTGAGAGTCAAGTACACCCTGCCTGCAGTGAGAGTCAAGTACACCCTGCCTGCAGTGAGAGTCAAGTACACCCTTCCTGCAGTGAGAATCGAATCCACAATCTCAGTGTTGACAGACCACATGATCAATAGTAGACGAACTACCTTAACCACTTGGCCACTGAAGCCCCCCGGTTTTAAGTTGATCAATAATACATGGAGATGGCTATTACCACCTGGTCGATCTTGATATCTTTCGTCAGTGTCACCATTTTTTCTTCGGTTTCGTGTTTAAAATTGATCATTATTGATACGTAATGATAGTTATTGCCGTTTTTAATAACCCGCTGTGCTTTGTGTATTCATTGACATTCGTGTCTCTTTTTAATTACGTTTACTACATGAAAAACATTGAGAAACACAAGCTTGGGTAATACATATGTGAATTACTGGATTCATACTATGGAATGCTTGTTATAGTATGTAAATTAGCACATTTATAACAAAATTAGGTCACATTATCCATATACGGAAAATTATCAACATAGCATTTTCCACTTGCATCTTCCAAGACGAAAAAAGAAATTTCTTCAATAAAGATCGTTTCCTGTTAGTTTTGCAATGCTTTAATAATGTAAAGAAGATGAATATTATGTTTGAATTTATACTTTGGTGTATAAATAGACCGAAGTTAGAATTTTTTATTTGCTACATTACGAGCAATAGGACTGAATTCTGCCGTTAATCCGACAAATCACAAAAGTAACTTCGGATTATAATTCTGCTTAAATATTTGATAGAAATCAATCAATGTCAAAGGAGAACTTTATCTTGGGGATCTGTGTTTTTTATTTTCAAACATTTTTCTGATTTTATTTTCTGAACTAACAATGCCAAAGTGTAACACGGAAGAAACTTCAGGATGTTGGATGAAATAAAATATTTTGCCCACCTTCCTATCCAGTCTAAAAATGGTCCGTTGCAGATGGGCAAACAAACAAAATTTTAAGCTTGGCCTGATATGGCTGAAGTTGGCATGAATTGCAAGCACCTGCACAACAGTCCAATTATTGCAAGCACCTGCACAACAGTCCAATTATTGCAAGCACCTGCACAACAGTCCAAATAATTCAAGCACCTACACAAAAATTCAATTATTGCAAGCACCTGCAAAACAGTCCAAATATTGCAAGCACTTGGACAACAGTCAAAATATTGCAAGCAAGCACCTGCACAACAATCCAATTATTGCACTTTTCTATTAATAATTCACTAATGTATTTACCAAGAATAAACCAAAAGGTGTTGTGTGCCTTAGCAATTTAAAACTTTTCTTGTCGACAAAGAGCTATTTTGACATTGTGCTTGTTTTTGTTTGATGTTTAATGCTAAATGTACTTTCAGCAAAATCATAGATCCAGTTTTGATTGGGGCAGAAAGCAAGAGTACCTGGGAAAAACCAACGATCTTCAGTAAAAACAGATCCTACTTATACTTCTGATTAAAAAAAAAAAAGAAATTAGTTTAAATATAGTCATGCTGATCAACTTGGGGTTCAGCATCATAGCATGTAAAATTTGTCAAATGCCTTACATACAATAAACTAAGTCCACTTCTAATTAAAAACTGCAGTTAACCTGAAATACATGCACTTGCCATAAAAACTGTGGTGAAATGTTCGAGGCAGATACTAGTACTGTAGATCTGTTGTCTCAGGTCAAAGGTCAACAGAAGAATAAATTATCCAGATGTAGCAAAATCCAAGACACTATAGGTTCAACAAGTTTTGTAATTAAAGTTTTTGTTCCGTGGGTTTTTTGTAACATGTGATTTTCCACTCGAAAAATTTTAAAATATACATTTTTTGTAAACGGAAGAAATGACATTCTTGATTTTTTACAAACAATTATCAAAGGTGTAGCTACATGTAGTGAAGTGTAGCCCAAAATGTGTACATAAAATATTATAATTGTCTTTTTGAAAAAAAATGGTCGGAAGCTTTGAAATAATAAAATCCTGCATTCTTGCCGTTTCCTGTTCCGTATAACTAGTTCCAGGGGCAACAATTGTTGTTTGTTTTTTGCGACCATGATGTTTATGGAGATGTTTTTTTGTTGTGACTTTCCAAAATCTGTATGCAAGCAGGTTAATCATAATGATGAAGTGTAACAACAGGGGTAGAGAGAGTCTGGAGGGCTGAGTCTGGTGGTAAGCAGATGCCAGAGAGGAGTCAGGGGTAGGTGGATGAAAGATTTAGGTGGAGGGGAAATGGGGGTGATGGGGATGTAAAAGAACTAGAGGCTCCCAGGAGCCTGTATCGCTCACCTGAACCTGAAACCAAACAACCCTTTTTTTTTCCAGCTTTTCTTTGCTATAAGGAATTGCCCAACACTTCTGCAAAAATCATTAATTTTGACCTTTTTAAGGGAAATAACTCCTATAAGGAGTATCTTTTGATGGTTAGAGGGAGAAGGGAGGTTCACTTCAAATTTGCTGTACCTGTTATACTTTTTTAACTATCAGTCGAAAACTCTCTCGACCCCCCCACCCCTCCCCCCCTTTTTTCATTTTTTCTATTTTAAGCCAACGTAGCTATGTAGGTAGTCAGGTGTCATGATTTGCACAATTTTGGTAGAGGACATCCTAAAGATGATGTGTGCAATGTTTCAAAGCAGTCCTTTCATTGGTTTAAGAGGAGAAGATTTTTTAAAATCAAGTAAAATTGATTAAAAAAATGTTCAAGGAGAATAATTCCTAAACGGTTCATCAGACAATCTTGACCCTAAAGTCATTTTTGTAGCCCTCATAGAGCAGAACAATTAAGCAATGCTAACTTTTCTCTAGTTCTAATAATTTTCAAGATTTTGAGCCAAAAATGTCAAAAATAATCAATTTCGACAATTAAAGGGCAATAAATCCTATAAGGAGTCATCATACAACTTCAACCCAATGGAGTGTTTCGTAGAGCTTTTGATGCAGATGAAGGTATGTCTCTTCGGTTTTCCTGTATCTGTTACACTTTTTTAAATATAAGCCAAAAACTGTATTTTACCGCCCCCCCCCCCCCCATCCTATTTTTAGCCATGGTGGCCATGTTGGTTAATCTGCAGCCATGGTTGGTGCAAACTTGGTTGAGGACATTTGACGGATGATGTGTACAAAGTTTCAAAGCAGTACTTTCAGTTGTTTCAGAGGAGAAGATTTTAAAAAATCAATTAAAACCGATTAAAAAAAACAGTTCAAGGGGGATAACTCTTAAACGATTAATCAGACAATCTTGACCCTAAAGTCATTTTTGTAGCCCTCATAGAGCAGAACAATTAAGCAATGCTAACTTTTTCTCTAGTTCTAATAATTTTCAAGATTTTGAGGCAAAAATGGCAAAAATCATCAATTTTGACAATTAAAGGGCAATAACTCCTACAAGGAGTCATCATACAACTTTGACCCAATGGAGTGTTTTGTAGAGCTTTAGATGCTGAAGAAGGAATGTCTCTTTGGTTTTCCTGTATCTGTTATACTTTTTGAACTATAAGCAAAAAACTGTATTTTGACCCCTCTGTTCTATTTTTAGCCATGGCGGCCATGTTGGTTGGTCTGAGGCCATGATTTGGGCAAACTTGGTAGAAAGCATTTTACTGATGATGTATGCAAAGTTTCAAAGCAATCCCTTCAGTGGTTTTGGAGGAGAAGATTTTTGAAGAAAAGTTAACGACAACGACGACGACGGACGCCAAGTGATGGCAATAGCTCACATGACCCTTCGGGTCAGGTGAGCTAAAAAGGGAACTACTCTCCTTAATCATGAGAACATTTGACGTTTATGGTACCCAGAAAGGATAAAAAGATCCTTTGTCAATCTGACCTGAGAAGACTGAATCATGACAATGTTTGAAACTTACAGTACCCAGCAAGGATAAAATGATCCTTGGTTAATCTGACATGAGAAGACTTTACTTCATCATGACAATGTTTGAAATTTAGAGTACCCAGAAAGGATAAAAAGATCCTTTGTCAAGCTAACCTGAGAAGACTGAATCATGACTATGTTTGAAACTTACAGTACCCAGAAAGGACAAAAAGATCCTTTGTCAATCTGACTTGAGAAGACTGAATCATGACTATGTTTGCAGCTAAAACCACCCACACAAATCTATTTATGTAATCAATACAGCTATTAATGGTGGTTTTTTCCTGCCTCCAAACAAGTTTTTTAACATCTTAATATTCGCTAGATATTCTCAAAACTTTTTTTCACAAAGTTGAAAAATGTGACAAGAAAAAAGAAATATTTCATGATGACAATGTCAGTTTTTCTTGAAAACAAAACAAATATTTAATAATAGGTCAATGACCCCCACACAGTGTGTTCTTACAATGTGATGGATATTTCAGAAAATTGACCTACATGTACTAAAAACCATATATACAATATCCTGGTACATGTATAGTTTTCAACATTTTTTAAAAATTAAGAACAAAACATTAGGTTGTGATTTATGCTATTATAAAGTCTAGTGTCTTATATAAAGAAAATATATGTTGATGTTTAATACCACTTTCACTTTTTCTGCTAAATCACAGTGTTCAGTTTACTGGGAAGAAAACTGGAGTACCCAATGAAATCAGCAAGAAAAACACAAATCCTTGTGAATTAGGTTGGAGTCTTGTGAACCCTGCCCACAAAAATCTCAAACACAGAAACCCCACTTTCAGCCTTTTTTCAACTATATCATGACATCCAGTTTTATTAGGGGAGGAAGACAGAGTACCCCTTAGAAAATCCTGACCTTCAGTAGGAAAACTGGAAATTCTTGACTATAAAGATTGCCAGATTGGAATCAATCCCCACATTGAGTTCGAACTCACAACTACCTTAACCCTTTGGCCACTACGGCCCCTAAAAGTCATTGATGACCGATATGGTAGGAAAGGTATATGACTAACTACCTTAACCAGATATGGTATTTTTCGATACAGGGAAATTTTTTTTCACGAAATATGCAAGAAAGGTTTTTACTGGAAGATGTAAGAAAATTATACATGTACTTTCATTTTGCACAGCTTAGTATAAAATAAGTACACAACAACTCAGGTTTTAACGTTTAAAGATGCAAACAAATATTTGCTAAATTCAGTGCTTTAACACACTTCATTTCATAGTTGTGGGGGTGGTAGGAAAATTGGGAGAAGTCTGTAATCATCAATAAAAAAATCTAATTAATTATTGTCATTTATAACTGACTAACACAAAATATGGAGGAGTACAGATGTCACCAGTCCAAATCGTCCAACATGTTACAGAAATTATACAATATTAAATTTGTAATTAATGCTATTTTAAAAGCATAGAAAAGTAGAACCAACTTTTGTGTGTACTGATTCGAAAAAGAGAATAGTAAAGATCGAAAATTTAAACTTAAAAAAAAACACAAAATAAAATTAAACTGGGTGAATTATAAAGTTAAGGCTGACACTCCCCCCACCCCCCATATTGCTTGGAAACATTTTTGTGGATACATCTACATGAAAATTATATGTATCAATGATCACATTAACATTTGTTAAAATTTCTGGAACTGTATTTGAAGTAAATACTTACCTTTTCAATGCACGTCATTGTGAGTCCATAAAAAAATTGTTTTGATTTACAGCATGCGAAGCATGGCTGATCTACCTACAATCTCCCGAAAATAAAACGTAACATATACCAGCTACATGTACATGTATCTATTGATGTCCCAGTTAAATATAGAAAAGTCATGATCATGTGTCAAGGCTTTTCAATAATTAATTAAATTCCAATTCTTAGGATTGAAATTTTTTTTAAAGATGTTTAATATTTTTTCTTTGTGTACAAACAATGACAAATAAATAGATCCATATTATTATAAAGTAATATTTTTATCCCAATGTATTTCATATAGCAATAAAGTGCAGTATATTTCCATATTTTACACTGAATCTCGGTCTTTTATGTAATTTCCGGGAAAAGTACAGATGTGTTCCGAACATCGGCTTTTATATTTTACTGTTGTTTGGTAAACAAACATGGCCGAAAATGGCATACATGATCTGCTCTCGAGGGGAAAATTAACAGAACCGCTTGAAGTGAACAAATGGAAGTGAATTCAGTTGTAGATAAAAGTAAATTTCATAGACCAACAAAGGAAAAAAGCAAGTGTAAACTGTACTAAATGGGATTTAAATATCGTGTACACATGTGGCTCGTCAGTTTCAAAGCAGGAATTTATGCTAGTACACTCGAATTTTGGCGATGAAAGTGTGTAACGGACGTAAATTTTGCTGAAATGCATTTTATTTTATTATTTAGGAGTCATTTGGTTAGAGCATTAAATGCAAGATATTTTAAAAGCAATTTAGCCTTGGGATCATTGTTTACATTGCCGAATGAAGGGTAATCGCCGAATTTCGAGTATGGACGAAATTCCAGTGTGTGGCCATATATTCACAACAATAAGGAGCAACAAATAAAAACAGAAAATTGACAAAAAAATCTGTTTTTATTATATGTAAATCTACATCAAAATATATATCTGTAATATTGACCAAGTGAAAATATGATAATATTGGAACTAGTAAAATATTACAAAATAGCAAAGATAATGAATAATCACTTAAAAGCACAAAAAACTTATTACTATATAATAAAAGGGTTATTGCATGAATATTGGAAAATATTGTCCCTCGCAAGATGCTATATTGCACTCGCAAGCTCGTGCAATATAACACTTGCTTGGGACAATATTTACCAATATTCATGCAATAACCCTATATTATTCATATTGAAAAACATTGGTATGTTGATGATAATTTTAATGTTGTTTTTTTTTATCATTTACAAAATTAATTAAGACTTAATTTTTCATTGGTTAAAATTGGACAATTCAAGTGTAGTCTCCCAATAGCCATAAGGACGATACAATATTTCATTTTAAAATGCCCAGGACCTGCTGGGGACCTTAAGCAGTCATTTAAAAAAATACATTCACGTAATTAACATCCATACAACAAATATCAAACAAGCAGTGGGCCTTGGTTGACGAGTGGTTAAGGTAGTTAAAGTGGCATTAAACACCAATCAAACAAGCAGGGGGCCTTGGTTGACGAGTGGTTAAGGTAGTTAAAGTGGCATTAAACACCAATCAAACAAGCAGGGGGCCTTGGTTGACGAGTGGTTAAGGTAGTTAAAGTGGCATTAAACACCAATCAAACAAGCAGGGGGCTTGGTTGACGAGTGGTTAAGGTAGTTAAAGTGGCATTAAACACCAATCAAACAAGCAGGGGGCCTTGGTTGACGAGTGGTTAAGGTAGTTAAAGTGGCATTAAACACCAATCAAACAAGCAGGGGGCCTTGGTTGACGAGTGGTTAAGGTAGTTAAAGTGGCATTAAACACCAATCAAACAAGCAGGGGGCCTTGGTTGACGAGTGGTTAAGGTAGTTAAAGTGGCATTAAACACCAATCAAACAAGCAGGGGGCCTTGGTTGACGAGTGGTTAAGGTAGTTAAAGTGGCATTAAACACCAATCAAACAAGCAGGGGGCCTTGGTTGACGAGTGGTTAAGGTAGTTAAAGTGGCATTAAACACCAATCAAACAAGCAGGGGGCCTTGGTTGACGAGTGGTTAAGGTAGTTAAAGTGGCATTAAACACCAATCAAACAAGCAGGGGGCCTTGGTTGACGAGTGGTTAAGGTAGTTAAAGTGGCATTAAACACCAATCAAACAAGCAGGGGGCCTTGGTTGACGAGTGGTTAAGGTAGTTAAAGTGGCATTAAACACCAATCAAACAAGCAGGGGGCCTTGGTTGACGAGTGGTTAAGGTAGTTAAAGTGGCATTAAACACCAATCAAACAAGCAGGGGGCCTTGGTTGACGAGTGGTTAAGGTAGTTAAAGTGGCATTAAACACCAATCAAACAAGCAGGGGGCCTTGGTTGACGAGTGGTTAAGGTAGTTAAAGTGGCATTAAACACCAATCAAACAAGCAGGGGGCCTTGGTTGACGAGTGGTTAAGGTAGTTAAAGTGGCATTAAACACCAATCAAACAAGCAGGGGGCCTTGGTTGACGAGTGGTTAAGGTAGTTAAAGTGGCATTAAACACCAATCAAACAAGCAGGGGGCCTTGGTTGACGAGTGGTTAAGGTAGTTAAAGTGGCATTAAACACCAATCAAACAAGCAGGGGGCCTTGGTTGACGAGTGGTTAAGGTAGTTAAAGTGGCATTAAACACCAATCAAACAAGCAGGGGGCCTTGGTTGACGAGTGGTTAAGGTAGTTAAAGTGGCATTAAACACCAATCAAACAAGCAGGGGGCCTTGGTTGACGAGTGGTTAAGGTAGTTAAAGTGGCATTAAACACCAATCAAACAAGCAGGGGGCCTTGGTTGACGAGTGGTTAAGGTAGTTAAAGTGGCATTAAACACCAATCAAACAAGCAGGGGGCCTTGGTTGACGAGTGGTTAAGGTAGTTAAAGTGGCATTAAACACCAATCAAACAAGCAGGGGGCCTTGGTTGACGAGTGGTTAAGGTAGTTAAAGTGGCATTAAACACCAATCAAACAAGCAGGGGGCCTTGGTTGACGAGTGGTTAAGGTAGTTAAAGTGGCATTAAACACCAATCAAACAAGCAGGGGGCCTTGGTTGACGAGTGGTTAAGGTAGTTAAAGTGGCATTAAACACCAATCAAACAAGCAGGGGGCCTTGGTTGACGAGTGGTTAAGGTAGTTAAAGTGGCATTAAACACCAATCAAACAAGCAGGGGGCCTTGGTTGACGAGTGGTTAAGGTAGTTAAAGTGGCATTAAACACCAATCAAACAAGCAGGGGGCCTTGGTTGACGAGTGGTTAAGGTAGTTAAAGTGGCATTAAACACCAATCAAACAAGCAGGGGGCCTTGGTTGACGAGTGGTTAAGGTAGTTAAAGTGGCATTAAACACCAATCAAACAAGCAGGGGGCCTTGGTTGACGAGTGGTTAAGGTAGTTAAAGTGGCATTAAACACCAATCAAACAAGCAGGGGGCCTTGGTTGACGAGTGGTTAAGGTAGTTAAAGTGGCATTAAACACCAATCAAACAAGCAGGGGGCCTTGGTTGACGAGTGGTTAAGGTAGTTAAAGTGGCATTAAACACCAATCAAACAAGCAGGGGGCTTGGTTGACGAGTGGTTAAGGTAGTTAAAGTGGCATTAAACACCAATCAAACAAGCAGGGGGCCTTGGTTGACGAGTGGTTAAGGTAGTTAAAGTGGCATTAAACACCAATCAAACAAGCAGGGGGCCTTGGTTGACGAGTGGTTAAGGTAGTTAAAGTGGCATTAAACACCAATCAAACAAGCAGGGGGCCTTGGTTGACGAGTGGTTAAGGTAGTTAAAGTGGCATTAAACACCAATCAAACAAGCAGGGGGCTTGGTTGACGAGTGGTTAAGGTAGTTAAAGTGGCATTAAACACCAATCAAACAAGCAGGGGGCCTTGGTTGACGAGTGGTTAAGGTAGTTAAAGTGGCATTAAACACCAATCAAACAAGCAGGGGGCTTGGTTGACGAGTGGTTAAGGTAGTTAAAGTGGCATTAAACACCAATCAAACAAGCAGGGGGCTTGGTTGACGAGTGGTTAAGGTAGTTAAAGTGGCATTAAACACCAATCAAACAAGCAGGGGGCTTGGTTGACGAGTGGTTAAGGTAGTTAAAGTGGCATTAAACACCAATCAAACAAGCAGGGGGCCTTGGTTGACGAGTGGTTAAGGTAGTTAAAATTGCTGAAAGTGGCGTTAAACACCAATCAAACAAGCACAAACAAATGGCTTGAGACCATTGCTTCATTTTGTAGTGTTATTGGATTATCATGCATCGTTGAATATTTTAACTTTGTGGACATTTGTTCTACAGCTCTGATACATTTACATGTTGTTTTTCACTTGAAAAATACTACTGAAGGCAGCAGTAAATTAATTAATGGCAGAAAACTATTTTATTGTTGTTCATTTTGAAAACTCATCTTTCTAAATATTTTCTCACATTTTTTAATACTAAAAAAACAGTGTTTACATCCACAAACTTCCAATAGTCAAGGCTGTACTTATTGGTCAACCGGTTTTGATCTACCACAACAAGGGTTGTTTATTTGTTCCAAAAATAAATATTCTGATGACAAAATAATAGCAGGATCAAAAATCAATCAAGTTATTTTTCTGTTTTTTTTTAAATATTTTTTTCTTTAGCTAACTCTTCTTTATTTGTACACTGCAACAATACATAAAATGTTTTTGAAAACTGATACCAAAACAAGATATCATGTTAAAATGTTAAATATAAAGCTTGTATGGAAGAGACAGAAAACAACAATTCCAAATGTCTGAATGTCTGTTTGTTTGTTTGTTTATTCAAGGTCCTATAACATTTTGAGACAATTTTTTTGCTGTGACAAGTCATTAAGTTTGTAGGAAGATACATGTATGACAACCCATGAGGAAAAATGACAATATAGACAGCTAAAGGTCCAAGTTAAGCAGGTCCTCCAAATCACAATTCCGTTGACACTTATAAACATGATTACCTAAATCGGCCCCCTAGTATGAAACATAAACCTCTGTTATAGCAAAACTATAAAATCCACAAATCTCTAAGCACAACTATTGACTGGAAGTTTCTTTTGTACAATATCAACTTTGACCTTAAAACCGACCTCATTTTCATGGTGGATAAATATTTAAGCCTGAGCTCTTTTTAACAGACCAAACATTTTAAATGTTAAATGGCATAAGATGTCAAATTTTACTGCACATTATCAAAAATTAATTAAGTTTTCATGATATGAAACTTTTTAAATGACACATAGTTACAGATGTGTATTGCCTGTTTGTTTGAATGGTGTTTAACGCCAGTTTTAATTTCGGAAGGAAACTGGATACCCCGAGACAACCCCACACCTTCCACAGGAATACTGGCATTCCTTGTCAATTAAGATTGGAGTCCAGTTCAACCTGCAGGCAGTGAGACTTGAACCTGCAACCTCAGTGTCATGGTCATGATCAATAGCAGACAAACTACCTTAACCATTTGGGGCATCGGTGGCAGAGTGGTTAAGGCAGTTAGTCTACTATTGATCACGTGGTCTGTCAACACTGAGATTGTGGGTTCGATTCTCACTGCAGGCAAGGTGGACTCAAATCCAATGTCAATTGACAAGGATTGCCAGTTTTCCTACAGTTGGTCGGGGGTTTTCTCTGGGTACTCCGGCGTCTTCCCCCCAATAAAAACTTGACGCCATATTATAGCTGAAAATTGCTGAAAGTGGCATTAAGCACCAAACAAACAAACCTTTACCTCATAGGCACTGAGGCCTGGAAAGCTGTAGTTAAACAGAGTCATAGCCAAGACAAATAGTACCTATAACAAGTGGAGATAAGACAAGAAAATCTCAAACCCACGGGCAAAGATATCTTCTCAATACCCAGGCTCTAACCAGTAATTGGCCAAACTGATATCTTCGCCAGCTGGTTTGAGATTTTTTTTTAATCTGCTTGTCCCCACTTTGATACTTTTTCTCACCAGAGTTCCAGACTTTTTGGGCATTTCTTAAGTATGCTTGGTAGGTCTTTGTGTATACTGAACTTGATATAAATAATGTCATAACTAATTGACGTCACAATTACATGTCTCGCCTAATGAGACAGAGAAATCTCACCAACAGGAAGTTACAAAATATTTCTATACCTCGGGTGAGAAAATAACTCGGGTAAGACCTCTTACCTTGCAACCCTCGCAGGCATGAACTCCATAATGAAAACCACTGGCTTTATCACCACATACTCGACATAGGACAGTATCGCCATCAAACTCTGAAAAATAGGTAATAATGACTAAATACATTCTTTAGACATAAAAATGTATTCTATAATTTATCAAATAAACATGTACTTGGTACATGCAGTCAGATTAATTACCTGTATCTAGGTACCATTAGTATACATGTGTAAGATGTGTTAGCAGAATTTAATGTCTATAATATGTAAAGATAACTGAACAATGATTAAAAAGCAACAAAATGAAAATTCAAAGGTTCTTGAATAGTCCAAGAATCTTCTGTTATCCAACACTTTTTTGCATGGGACATCAGAGAGCTCTCCTAAGACAAAATAGCAGATTTTGTGACAAGGGTCTAAGTCAGCACATTTCACAATCTCCCGCTGTTATTAACATGTCCATGTTCATTATTGTTCTTCATGAAAAAAATCACCTTAACTCCAATCAAGATAATTTTGGTCTGTTTCTAAGCACCTTAAGTCCAATCAAGATAATTTTGGTTTGTTTCTAAGCACCTTAACTCCAATCAAGATCATTTTGGTTTGTTTCTAAGCACCTTAAGTCCAATCAAGATCATTTTGGTTTGTTTCTAAGCACCTTAACTCCAATCAAGATAATTTTGGTTTGTTTCTAAGCACCTTAAGTCCAATCAAGATAATTTTGGTCTGTTTCTAAGCACCTTAAGTCCAATCAAGATAATTTTGGTCTGTTTCTAAGCACCTTAAGTCCAATCAAGATAATTTTGGTCCGTTTCTAAGCACCTTAAGTCCAATAAGATAATTTTGGTCTGTTTCTAAGCACCTTAACTCCAATCAAGATAATTTTGGTCTGCTTCTAAGCACCTTAAGTCCAATCAAGATAATTTTGGTTTGTTTCTAAGCACCTTAACTCCAATCAAGATCATTTTGGTTTGTTTCTAAGCACCTTAAGTCCAATCAAGATCATTTTGGTTTGTTTCTAAGCACCTTAAGTCCAATCAAGATCATTTTGGTTTGTTTCTAAGCACCTTAACTCCAATCAAGATAATTTTGGTCCGTTTCTAAGCACCTTAAGTCCAATCAAGATAATTTTGGTTTGTTTCTAAGCACCTTAACTCCAATCAAGATCATTTTGGTTTGTTTCTAAGCACCTTAAGTCCAATCAAGATAATTTTGGTCTGTTTCTAAGCACCTTAAGTCCAATCAAGATAATTTTGGTTTGTTTCTAAGCACCTTAAGTCCAATCAAGATAATTTTGGTTTGTTTCTAAGCACCTTTAGTCCAATCAAGATAATTTTGGTCTGTTTCTAAGCACCTTAAGTCCAATCAAGATCATTTTGGTTTGTTTCTAAGCACCTTAACTCCAATCAAGATAATTTTAATCCGTTTCTAAGCACCTTAACTCCAATCAAGATAATTTTGGTCCTTTTCTAAGCACCTTAACTCCAATCAAGATAATTTTGGTCCTTTTCTAAGCACATTAAGTCCTATTAAGATCATTTTGGTCCTTTTCTAAAAACCTTAACTCAAAGATAATTTTGGTCTGTTTCTAAGCACCTTAAATCCAGTTAAGATCATTTTGGTCCTTTTCTAAGCACCTTAAGTCCAATTAAGATAATTTTGGTCCCTTTTCTATGCACTATCCTTTAATTTTCCCACATTTCGTTTTTAGCATATTTCTGACTTGAAATTCTCTGCCTGCATTCTAGTGATAGCCTGATGTCATAATCAAATATCGTTTTTTGTCAACAATATCATGAAGCACAACATAATATTAAATATCGTTAGAATTTATAAGGGTACCAGAGCTGACGTCATTATTAACAAATAAAGGTTTTATTTTGTATATATTTAAATAGTTGAATGGTAGTTGCAGAGTAAATATGTTTAAGCTTTTTTTAATACAGAAATAAAGTTTAAGTTCCACGTTCAAGAATATTTTTATTCTCCTGTAATGTGCTTCTAAAAATAGAATCAAAATTTACTTGTAGTGTAATCTAAATATGTTAGTACTAAGAAAAAGTTGCTTCAAGGGTTTTCAGATATAAATAAAACTTCTTATTCCTTATGCTTTGCCAAATATAGATTCTATTTTTATCAATGAGGTCACAAAATGTTTGTTTAAACCACAAGTAGGTGATTAAACAATGATTAAAAATAAAATATAAAATAATAGGATGTAAAGACGTTTATCAGTTAAATTTATCTAAATATGTTTGTTTGTTAGAAATAGAGATTTACACAATTTGCAAAATTTTTTTGTAGCTTTATTATGAAATCAAGTGTTTGATTGGACGAAAAAAAAGGGATTAGCCAATAAGAACCAAGCACTTACAGCATAAGAAATTTCCGCAATCTAGGTTGCTTCAAGAAAACCTTTAAAAAAAAAGGCTCTATCTCACAACTAGTGGTAAAAAAAAGTTATCCCTCTTTTATAGGACTATACAGTTAAAATGATCCGATTTAGTAGTATGTTTACCAGAATACTATATAACACATGGTCAAAAAACCATAACCAGCAACAGACTTAACAGAAATAACCATGTCGGTAATTTTGATATGAGAGATAAAGTCTCTATTCATTTTCAGAAAAATTTGAAATCCTTCAAAAGTTATCTGACACCAATACCGGATTTAGGAAAATCCAGTTTTCCACGCCCTGTTTTAATTAATAGGATGTGTACATGTACAATTCTATGTCAAGTGATCACCAGTACATGTCTGTACAGTATCTGTTAATTCTAATGTCATTGAACAAGGTCAAAAAGGTGTACTTTCTGAATGGATTCAAAAGTAGACCTGACTGAACTCGAACAAAAAAAAATATTGGATTTTAGGTACAAATGAAAAACAAAAAGTTCTTTGTACTTGATAGCACAATTAATACACAAGACAATACATGTAGGTTCACATGGTAAAGTTTTCGATGAGAATTGATTTGAAAATTTCAAATCAATTTGTCCTTTATTTAAGCGACAAATTAAGTTTTGAGTATTAAACAATGAGTCATGATCAGATCAAATAGCTGTAATTAATTCATGTATATCTGGGTCAGTTTTCAGAAATGTTACCCTAAAGTTCAAGTGGATTTTCCCATCGAGATGGGGGGGGTTGTTCAAGCAGAATTCAAACTATTCTCACCTCTTATTTATTAGTTATTTCCTTGTACTATATACTGATTATGATGCACCTATTGCAATGAAGCAAAAGAAGTGTCTACTTCAGAAAACACTTTTTAAAAATTTGTCTACAGGTATATGTTTATGTAGGTCATTCATTACATTAAGAAAGGTCCTTCCCCAATAAAAACTGAAGGCCATGATATAGCTGAACTAGAGGCTCCCAGGAGCCTGTATCGCTCACCTGAACCTGAAACCAAACAACCCTTTTTTATCCAGCTTTTCTTTGCTATAAGGAATTGCCCAACACTTCTGCAAAAATCATTAATTTTGACCTTTTAAGGGAAATAACTCCCATAAGGAGGAGCTTTTGATGCTTTGAGGGAGAAGGGAGGTTCACTTCAAATTTGCTGTACCTGTTATACCTTTTTAACTATCAGTCGAAAACTCTCTCGACTCCCACCCTCCCCCCCCCCTTTTTTTTCATTTTTTCTATTTTAAGCCAACGTAGCTATGTAGGTAGTCAGGTGTCATGATTTGCACAATTTTGGTAGAGGACGTCCTAAAGATGATGTGTGCAATGTTTCAAAGCAGTCCTTTAATTGTTTAAAGAAGAGAAGATTTTTTAACATCAAGTAAAATTGATTAAAAAATGTTCAAGGAGAATAATTCCTAAACGGTTCATCAGACAATCTTGACCCTTAAGATATTTTTGTAGCCCTCATAGAGCAGAACAATTAAGCAATGCTGACTTTTTCTCTAGTTCTAATAATTTTCAAGATTTTTAGGCAAAAATGGCAAAAATCATCAATTTTGACAATTAAAGGGCAATAACTCCTACAAGGAGTCATCATACAACTTTGACCCAATGAAGTGTTTTGTAGAGCTTTTGATGCTAAAGAAGGAAAGTCTCTTTAGTTTTCCAGTATCTGTTATACTTTTTGAACTATAAGCAAAAAACTGTATTTTGACCCCCCCCCCCCCCCTCGTCCTATTTTTAGCCATGGTGGTTAATCTGCAGCCATGGTTGGTGCAAACTTGGTTGAGGACATTTGACGGATGATGTGTACAAAGTTTCAAAGCAGTACTTTCAGTTGTTTCAGAGGAGAAGATTTTAAAAAATCAATTAAAACCGATTAAAAAAAACTGTTCAAGGGGAATAACTCTTAAACAGTTAATCAGACAATCTTGACCATTCAGACATTTTTGTAGCCCTCATAGAGCAGAACAATTAAGCAATGCTAACTTTTTCTCTAGTTTTAATAATTTTCAATATTTTGAGGAAAAAATGGCAAAAATCATCAATTTTGACAATTAAAGGGCAATAACTCCTACAAGGAGTCATCATACAACTTTGACCCAATGGAGTGTTTTGTAGAGCTTTAGATGCTGAAGAAGGAAAGTCTCTTAGGTTTTCCTGTATCTGTTATACTTTTTGAACTATAAGCAAAAAACTGTATTTTGACCCCCCTGTTCTATTTTTAGCCATGGCGGCCATGTTGGTTGGTCTGAGGCCATGATTTGTGCAAACTTGGTAGAGGACATTTTACTGATGATGTGTGCAAAGTTTCAAAGCAATCCCTTCAGTGGTTTTGGAGGAGAAGATTTTTGAAGAAAAGTTAACGACGACGACGATGGACGACGACGGACGCCAAGTGATGGCAATAGCTCACATGACCCTTCGGGTCAGGTGAGCTAAAAATTGCTGAAAGTGGCATTAAACACCCTTCAAACAAACAAACAAAACATAAAGAAAGGGCAAAAAAAAGTGTCTGCTTCAGAAAACAGGGGAAAGGTTGACAGGGTGGAGATTTTGCCAACCCTGTACACATGTCCTCTCACACTTTGGACTTTGGCATAAGCAAACACAAAGCAAACGAAGCTGTAGTATCATTGTTTCGTCATACTGGGCAGTTTGTCACGTTTATACTCCAATATCATTGTTTCGTCGTACTGGGCAGTTTGTCACGTTTATACTCCAATATCATTGTTTCGTCGTACTGGGCAGTTTGTCACGTTTATACTCCAATATCATTGTTTCGTCGTACTGTCAGTTTGTCATAGGATTGATCCATTTGTTTTTAATTTTATCCAATAAAAGTCCTATTTTAACTGGAAATTCTTAGTTCTAACAAAAAATTTTTTATCATAATAGCACAATTTTTTTTTAATTTATGTACATTTCAGACACATTTTTTAAGGAAAAACAGAAATCTAAAGAATCTTAAAATCTTAAAAACATTTTTTTTATCTCAGGCCATAAACATGATTAGGTAATAGTTTGTGCCTGATTGTAGGGACAAAATATTGACATCTGACATTGTATAATCAAGTTCTAAGGTACGGGACTATTTCTGTTGAAAAACAAGTACATGGAATATGGAGTACGTGACAGATATGTAATGAATGACCTACATAAACACATGGACATCTTTTATACGAACACAATTTGTTGAATTAAATAAAAACAATACCTACTAGTAGTATTCCAGTATATGACTCGATAACTTTTTTTCCATGACAAATTTAACTATACAATACAAATCAATTTTGTAAGTAATGATTCCCAAATTTTTTTTTTTTTGACAATATTCAATAAATTTCGTATGTTTAATTAAAAAATGGTCCAGTAGAAATAAAACTGTAATGTGAATTAACCCAAAATGTAGAAAATTAAGAAATTTATTTTGTAAACAAAATTATTTATTATTCAATACAATGGTTGACTACAAATCTATTTTTAATGTCCAGACATTATGTTTCATAGTCTAATAACCCCACAATACAAACATTCCTTCAAGTGACATTAAAAGTCATCATTAAAAAAATACAAAATTCAGTACACATGTCCAGTCTTACATGTGTACATATAGGTCAGATAAACCTTACCCTGAATACATTTGTAATTTCCCAGACAATAATAAGCGACATGCATTCTTTGGTTATTGATGATTTATAAGATTTTGACTACACATCCTGATGAATAGTAGTGGGAGTATAAAGTACAGTTGTTAACCTAGATGTGTATTGGGGCCAAGAAAGGATAAAACTGAACAGAAAAGGGAGATAACCTAAGAGTTTTGGGGCCAGAAAGGGATGTAATTAAAAAGGAGAGGTAACCTAAAGTGTATGGGTGGGGCCAGAAAGGGATGTAATGAAATGGAAAAGGGAGATAACCTAAACGAGTATTGGGGCCAAAAAGGGATGTAATGTAATGAAAGGGAGATAACCTAAATGAGTATTGGGGCCAGAAAGGGATGTAATGTAATGGAAAACAGAGATAACCTAAACGAGTATTGGGGCCAGAAAGGGATGTAATGTAATGAAAGGGAGATAACCTAAATGAGTATTGGGGCCAGAAAGGGATGTAATGTAATGGAAAACAGAGATAACCTAAACGAGTATTGGGGCCAGAAAGGGATGTAATGTAATGGAAAAGGGAGATAACCTAAACGAGTATTGGGGCCAGAAAGGGATGTAATGGAATGGAAAAGGGAGATAACCTAAACGAGTATTGGGGCCAGAAAGGGATGTAATTGAATGGAAAAAGGAGATAACCTAAACGAGTATTGAGGCCAGAAAGGGATGAAATGGAATGGAAAAGAAAAATAACCCAAATGTGCATTGGGGACAAAAAGGGGTGTGGAATAGAAAAGGGGGATAGCCTAGATGTGTATTGGAGTCAAGAAATGGATGTAATGGAATGGACAAGAAAGATAACCTAATTATGGATTGGGACCAGAAATTTATGTCAAAACAAGATAACCTAGATATGTGTCGGGGCCAAGTAATGATGAAATTTAACTCGTTTTAACTGGGTCATCACATCCCCAAATCAGGCATTTTCAGAAGAATATAAAGATGTCTATTTAGTCTAGGAAAGGGGCAGTGAGGGTGGGTTAAGAGATAGGGTAACAAAAGGGGGACAACAAAGGTCATGGTTTAAAGAAAGGGCCATGAAAGGGGGGATAACTAAGGTCATGGTTTAAAGATAGGGCCACAAAAGGGGGGATAATAACTAGAGGCTCCCAGGAGCCTGTAATCGCTCACCTGGAACCCAAATGACTTCAACTATATTTTAATTTTTGAAATTTACAGTTTCAGTCTAGTTGTTGTAGCTTTTAAGTTACTGTGCAAAAACTAAACAGTTCTTCAAAAATTTTGGTTAAATACAATAACTCCTACAAGGTGCCATCACATAATTTCTGAAAATTAAATGGTTTGTAGGCCTTGTCCTTTAGGGTAATTTAGAAATTTACAGTTTTACTCTAGGTGTGTTATAGACTAATTTATAATACAAAAACTGATCATTTGTCCAAATTCATAATTAAAAGGGCAATAACTCCTATAAAGAGTCATCATGCAATTTTGGACTAGGCAATCATTTGTAGGCCTTGCTTTGCTGATCATTTGTGCAAAATTACAGTTTCAATCTAGCTGCTATAGTTTTCAAGTTACAGGACCAAAATGGAAAATTTCATTAAAAAACTGTCATTTAATGGCAATAACTCCTATAAGGAGTCATCTGACAATTTCAGACCAATTAAGTTAATTGTAGGGCTTTTATTGCTGATCATTTTTGCTATTTATAATTTCACTCTAGCTGTAATGGTTTTTAAGTTACAGGACAAAAACGGAAAATTTCATAAAAAAATGTCATTTAAGGGCAATAACTCCTATAAGGAGTCATCTGACAGTTTCAGACATATACGGTGAATTGTAGGGCTTATATTGCTGATCATTTTTGCTATTAACAGTTTCACTCTAGCTGTTACAGTTTTTAAGTTACAGGACAAAAACAGAAAATTTCATAAAAAATTGTCATTTATAGGCAACAACTCATATAAGGAGTCGCCTGACAATTTCAGACCAAGTAAGTGAATTGTAGGGCTTTTATTGCTGATCATTTGTGCAATTTACAGTTTCAATCTAGCTGCTATAGTTTTCAATTTACAGGACAAAATCGGAAAATTTTCTTTAAAAAATTGTCATTTAAGGGCAATAACTCCTATAAGGAGTCATCTGACAATTTCAGACCAATACAGTGAATTGTAGGGCTTGTATTGCTGATCATTTTTGATATTTACAGTTTTACTCTAGCTGTTAAAGTTTTTAAGTTATGGGACAAATACGGAAAATTTCATAAAAAATTGTCATTTAAGGGCAATAACTCAAATAAGAAGTCATCTGACAATTTCAGACAAATAAAGTGAATTGTAGGGCTTTTCTTGCTGATCATTTTTGCTTTACAGTTTCACTCTACCTGTTATAATTTTCAAGTTATATTGTAAATACCAAAAATTTTGTCAAAAATCGTCATTAAAGGGCAATAACTTCTACAAGAAGCCAATACACAACTTCCACACTAATAGCAACTATTGTAGACCTATATGTGCTGATTAATTTGAAGTAACGGTTTTCTCTATAACTATTATAATTTTTGAGATAATGATCAAAAACTAGTGTTGACACCCATGCTCTATTTTTAGTAACAGCAGCCATCTTTGTCTGTTGATCAACACCCTGGGTACAAATTTGAAACTAGGAACCCTAAGGATGATTGTGGCCAAGTTTGAAAAAAATTGGCCTAGTGGTTTCAGAGGAGAAGATTTTTGAAAAGTTTACGACGCACGACGGATGCCAAGTGATGGCAAAAGTTCGGTCCAGGTGAGCTAAAAAGGTCATGGTTTAAAGAAAGGGCCACGAAAGGGGGGATAATAAAAAGATCATGGTTTAGAGATAGGGTCACAAAAGGGGGACAACAAAGATCATGGTTTAAAGAAAGGGCCACGAAAGGGGAGGATAGCAAAGGTCATGGTTTAAAGATAGGGCAACGAAAGGGGGGATAATAAAAAGGTCATGGTTTAAAGAAAGGGCCAAAAAGGAGGGATAACAAAGGTCATGGTTTAAAGAAAGGGCCAAGAAAGAGGAGGATAACAAAGGTCATTGTTTAAAGAAGGGGCGAAAAAGGAGGGATAACAAAGGTCATGGCTTAAAGAAAGGGCCAAGAAAGAGGAGGATAACAAAGGTCATGGTTTAAAGAAGGGGCCAAAAAGGAGGGATAACAAAGGTCATGGTTTAAAGAAAGGGCCACAAAAGGGGGATAACTAAGGTCATGGTTTATATTATGACATGAATCAGATGTATCTTTTGCCCAGGAAAGCAACTTAAATGCACATTTTAACATTAAAATTAAAAAAAATAGAGAAAAAACCAGAAGTGTGTTCTTTATACAGCAGTGGAAAAGTTACACTGCATCAGAAATGGCATATTTTGTTCAGAAAAGTAAGAATGACATAAATTTATTTGGTAAGAAAGTACATTTATGAGTACACATGGCATAAAAGTAATCAACAGAGAATGACCTTCACCAATGACCTTCACTAATGACATTTACCCTACAGGTAACAGGCAAAGCTATTTATCTAATTACTTTAATCTCCTTAGTGACTTAGATAAGAAATGACCTCTATATGTATTAAAATAGCACATATAAACACATGTCAAAAAAGTTTTTTTTTTTTAATCAGGGATTTTGTAATTATACTGTATTATAAACCTTGACCTATATATAGTAACACAAAGTACCATTTACAATGCCTGTTTCATCTAAAAATAAACACGAACAATGAAAATCTATTTTTAGACACAAATCATCAGGATTGTAACCTTTCTTCATGTTTTTATTGGTTATTTTTAACATGTATGAGATTTTTAACGTACATTTATATATTTTATTTTAATTGTATACAGTAGTTAAATATGTACGATCTCAAGTAAAATGTGGGGAAATACTTCCATTTGAACCCCCCACTAAAAATGCATTATTTCAAACATAAATAAAAGAATTTGGCACTGGGTGGAAGCCACTGGTGAACCCCACAGTGGACAAAGTACTGTAAACCAATTAATATTCGCGTAAGCAAACTTTCGCGGTTTGTATTCAATGGACTGTTTCGCGAATACAAACTTTCGCGAAATTGATATCATAAAAAATAAATATTCGCTGATCTACTTATCTTTGTATAGAAAATGAGCACACAATTAATAATACATGTCCTGATGTCTTCTGGGTTTTTTTTATTGTCTATCGATTTTTATAGCCGACTGATTCACGTGAACAAAAGCTCAAGTACATTTAGTTTAGATGAGTTTACTAAATATATTTTATTTTTAAAACAAATAAAAACGAATGATCTAAACACGTGTTTTCATAATCAACACATTGAATATAATAATTTTTAAGTCGACAATTTTATTAACCGTTTTTCATTTATGGCCTGTCATGCCTGTAGGTGTACATAGTTTTTAATTACCAGGGTGATTGCTGTTTGCATAACGGCTAATAAGTCGTTCGATCTTTTAACACCTGACATAATTAAATAATTAATTTGTCCTTTCAAGTGACAAACAGATGTCAATAACAGGACGATAAAAGACAAATAATCAGATTTTAATTAAACCTAAGAAAGATAACTGTTTAATCAACCTGAAGTTGTCATTGTGAAATCGTAGTTTAGTAATTCCAAATAAGGGTTTTCACACAAATTTGGTATTTTACACGACGTTAGAAGAGTTACCATTCCTCATCATTAATTTTCCAAAACCTTTTCGCGGATATAAACTTTCGCGTTTGTTACTTCCTCGCGAAATCCGCGAAAGTTTATATCCCGCGAAATTTTATTGGTTTACAGTAATTCATTGCCAATTGGGCAAGTGCAAGCCGTGTGAACTCCATGTATCTTGCATTGCATATTTTTTATTGGGGGGGGGGGGGGGGGGGGGAGTTCAATTGGAAGTCTTACGAAATGTGGGAAAAACTTCAAACATATACAAGAGGACCTAGCTTCAATTGTTGTTCCCCATTTTGAAGTCCAAGTAAACAATCAGTGATGTTTAGCTGTTCCCATCTAAAAGTCAGTGTTTGAACATCAACACGATCATGACACTGTACCATCAGTAAAGTCGCTGTTTAAACTTCAACAACGAACATGACATTGTACCATCAGTGAAGTCGCTGTAACAGTGTTCTAGGATTTTTCTGCTAACAGAACTTTACACGGGAAAGTGACTTCTATAAACTCTGGCTATCGTACATCTCAAGTAAACTTTTCCACAAAGTTTCATTGATGTGCTTTTCTGAATTTAAAGTATACATATACAAATTGATGAATTTCTTCTTGTAATTACAGTAAATTTATAATTGGGTTGGGGGTTGGCTGGATATGAGTTAGTCTGTCATAACTCTTTTTAGGGTGGCTCTTTTGCATTTAATGATGTTCAAGACTTTTTATGATTTTATTGTGATTCATTTTGTCTTGTCTTTTATATGATATGGAAAGTCTGGCCACAGACTAGAGTATAGGTTACATGTACATGTATACGTAACAAAAAGCTAAATTCTCTGTACAAAACAGATATTTTTATCTGTTAGCTAGATCCGTTCATAAAGACCACAAACATGGCTATCCGTGCATTGTCCAATCAGATCATTCCATCATGAGTAGTAAATATCAGGTAGGTAACAGCTTATACTGTTGTTTTCCTGATCATATATGGGCTAATTATTCCACAAACACTTCATGTTTTTTTTTTAAAATCAGTTTAGTGAGAATCAATACATTTATACAATGGAAATTTAATTATGTTAGGTCACTGAACTTAAAATAAATTGTTTTGTACTTCATGGAAGTGAATTTAATTAAAATAATTTGTTGAGATCGATATTTAACCTATTTCGGAAGAACAATAATTAATTTAAGAGACACTTTCTAACAATACTGACCTATTTTTCTATCAAGTATGCAATAGGATTTTTTTCAGGTCAAAACATTTCTCCTTTTTTAAGTCTACTTTTTTAGTTTACAGATAGATATTTTGGTAGGGGTCAGAATAAATCCCAGAAGATCCTGACCCGATTAAAGACTAGAGGCTCTTGAGAGCCTGTATCGCTCACCTGACTTTTATGAGTCTGAAGTTTTAAGAGATAATACTTTTCTTACAAATTTTGATATTAAATGCAAAAGAGTTTACATGATGATGCTGTTTCTATGAATGTTGCCATATTTCAAATCAATCTGCATGCGATTTGTAAAAAGAAGATTTTTGAAATTTCAGCCAATACGAACCCATTAGTGGCCCTGGAATCCATTTTCAATTTGCAGTTGGCTCGAAAAACTGAAAATAATAGGATAAATATCCAACCATCATTTCTTTATAATTTGGCTTCATTGTGTGGAACAGTTTCAGAGAAGAAGTTGTTTGTATGTTTTTCCCATAGGATCCTATGTTAATTTAAGTCCTGCAATGGCCAGCCATCTTGGATTTTGGATCGGCACTAAAATCTTAAAATTTGTAGTGGACCATCCATGGTACATATCTGCAATATTTCAAATTTATATGCCAAACAGTTTATGAGAAGAAGAATTTTGAAATTCAGCCAATCAGAATGCTTTAAGGGCCCTGGAAGCCATGTTGAATTTGCAATTGGCTCGAAAAACTAAAATTTAAGATATCTATCTAACCTTCATTTCTTCAAAATTTGGCTTCATTGTATGGAACTGTTTCCAAAAAGAGATTGTTTGTTTGTTTTTCATAAAGGGTCCTATCTTAAACTAAGTCCTGCAATGTCAGCCATCTTGGATTTTGGATTGGCACTAAAAACTCAAACTTTGTAGAGGACCATCTAAGGTACATATCTACAATATTTCAAATCAATATGCCAAACGGTTTATGAGGAGAAGATTTTTTTAATTCAGCCAATCAGAATGCATTAAAGGCTCTAGCTGGCAGTCATGTTTAATATTTGATCAGCACCAAAAATTCAAACTGTGTAAAGAACCACCCAATCAACATTCCTGCCAAGTTTTTGGTTCCAATTGGCCAAGTGGTTTTGGAGAAGATTAAAATATAAAAATTTTACGGACGACAACAATGACAACAACGATGGACGCAAAGTGATGAGAATAGACTCCAAAACCGCAACCACAGTGTTGACAGACCATGTGATCAAAAGAAGGCAAACTACCAAAGAAGACAAACTATCTCAGCAACTCTGCCACCGTGTCACTCACCAGGTATCTGATTTCAATTACAGCATCAACTTTAGAGGACAATCAAATGAATACTGGTGATAAGATTTGTTTCAATTGTATTAAATGTTTCAGAGAATCTTTTTAAAATAAACAAAAAACTACCTACTTATCAAAAATGTCTGCATGTATGCTTGTTGGTGCATATTACTGCACTCGGTGCACTCTACTTATACAAGCAGTTAGACTTTTAAAAATATTTTCTCACAAATAAAAATAATTTTAACTGCTTGAGAAGTTTATTATCATTTCATTTCAATCTGTCATTGCGACCTTCAAAATATATAGGTACAAGGATGTACCAAATTTCAAAATTATGTAACCAAATATTCAATATATCCATCTTCATGCAAAAATAAAAATCCAATACACCAAAACAAAAACAAAACTTGTTGTTGCATTTAGAAATAAATGATATAAATAGAAATTAACTGTCACCTTTGACCTCTATATTTAATAAATACATAATTAGATGATAAAAAAATATACATATAATTGCACAGCCATTAATGGGAAATAATTTCAGACATAAAGGTAAAACTAAACATTTCCAATAATTTGTCTTTGACCCATTTTCCAGTTGACTGGCTTTTTACTAGTAAACAAGCTATTTGCATATGTTCTCTGATGTTATAGAGGTCATTAGGTCAACAGAGACTTATTATGGGTAACCTAAATCTATGTACATTACTCATAGATAAGGGATGTTGGCAATGTCTGGTCTCTTGCAACACAAGCAATAAGATAATGTATTATTAATCAATGACAATTTTTTTAAAATTTATAATACAATGAAAAATAACATGAATTTTTAAAATGTCTGTAGGAAATAATTAATTATTATTATATAATTTCTAATTACCTTATCTATGTACTTGGAATTTAAGGATATATTTTTTTATTTGTGTATTTATACCCGTGATCCTAACCTGTTTTGATTTTGTTTGTTCGTTTTTACAATTTTTTAATTGTGTTCTGTAATTTCAATCAGTTATAGGAACTAGTAGATTCAATATTTCTCTTAAATGGGTGGATTTTTTATAATGTTTAATGACTTTCAATAAATTAGGTTGGAAAATAGAAACAATAAATATGTATAGTCTCTTGAATCCAGTGTCTATAGAACATGTGAAACTAATTGGCTCTTTTTTAAAACAGTCATTTGAACTGAGGGCAAAAGAGGATTAACATTCATATTGTTCTTCTCATTGATCAGTATTATGTATTTGTTTTTTTGTTTTTTTTTTTGTTTTTGTGTATCTGTGTTTTTGTCACAAACATATGTTTATATGACAATAAAGATATTATTATAATGACTTTCAACAATTTTTTAGCTTCATCATGGTCTCAATTTTTATTTGGGGGAGGATCGCATAGATACCTGTTTTGATTGTGGGGTTATTTTCTTATATCATGTTGATTCATGCACATTTAGGCCTCAAGGTCAAATTGTTTATTTCAGTGGTCAATGTAATGACCTTGATTTAGATGGAATATGACACAGATATTGGACATGGAATCAGATAAGACAAGGAGAAATTTGTGTTGCCTTCTTATAAAACAAAATAACAAACACTACATTTACAGTATGGTGGTAGCTAACCTTCTCACGAAAAGTCATCCCTTAAACCTTCTTATAGTGTGGCACCCCAACCCCTTTAAAATGTAAAAATCCACCGGAAATATTCTATTGATTGCCAGAGATCTCATACCTGTTACAATTAGTGTTAAAAATACAGGTAAACACAATAAATTTTGTGTTTCAAAATCTATAACAGGCCATTTGTTAATTCCCGGATATATCTACTTACTGAAATTACGATTTTTGAACAATGTATAGTACAATGGTCCTTAACAAAATATGGTAACTTATCATTAATCCCTTTAAATTGCATTTTTTCCTATAAAATAGTAGGTCATGAAAAAGCAATGAATGATCAGTATACTTCGTCCATTACTGGACCTCTTTCAAGGTCTGGATTTTATTCTTTAAGCAGTTAATATCTGGTAATTACTGCTTTCAATCACTGCATAACAATTCTTACATTTAATAAAAGACCAAATAGTTATGGAAAAAAAGACGTGATTTTTTTTATATCTAAAATTCTGACGATCTTAAATGATAATCAAAGATATTTTGAATCTTTTCCAGAAAATATTTCAAAGAAAGGTACAGACTACTCCTCCAATTACATCACATAGCATTAAATTACAAAATCCTAAAAATAACAAGGAACTATAAGGACCAATTATTTTCCTACAGGGGCCTCGGTGATAGTTAGCCACCTACTAAGATCACTGGTGCATTTCGGCTGCTAGTTTGATCCCAACTTGTGGCAAGATATGGCAGATTCCTGTCAAAGGTTCTCACTGCATACTCTGGCTTACCTCCCTCAATAAAAACTGGAAGCAATGAAATATATGCTCAAAGTTTCATAAAACCCCATTCAATTAAAAACAAGTGTGGACTGTGAGCACACCCACAAAGGGATTACCCCCCCCCCCCCCCATATTTTTTCAAGTCCAATTATCTCCCCTTAATGATATCTGAGGTCAATAAAAATCCTTCATGCACATCTACATATAATGTACTACCTTTGTACTAAGTTTCATTAAATTTCATCAGACTGACAGGGTGATTCCTATATACCCCCCAAACAAGTTAGCAGAGGGTATAAAAACAATCACTTTTATATCTAATAGGTGCCTGGTTGTCACAGCAGTAAGTTTGTCATAAAGTCAACAAAAAATTTTTCAAATGATTTTAGGAGTGAAAGCAGAAGCAGAATATTGATGCACTAGACATTTTTGGTCAGGATGGCGATTAAAAAAAATATTGAACCTAAATCCCATTTTACATACTGGTACAGTGAATGAGTGTCGGTTTCTATAGTTTTCCTAAAGATGTATAATTATGCTTCTTTTCTCTTTGGCTATCCAATCATATCCAAGAACATTTATGTGTATTGTGAGATCATCCATTACACGATGTGAAAAAAAACACCATACAAAAATCTTGTCCGATTGGATGATCGGCCATTGCCTCACTTTCAACACATTCTGATTATTTGTGTTGAGGCATCTGTGATCTTGCAATGTTTTTACTGCCCACAACTGTTAATGACAACTGTTAAGGTCATGAATTAACACAAGGGAATGCGGGTGTCATGAAGGAACGCAAGGGAATGAGGGTGTCATGAAGGAGTGCAAGGGAATGCGGGTGTCAAGAAGGAACGCATTGGGAATGTGGGTGTCATGAAGGAACGCAAGGGAATGCAGGTGTCATGAAGGAACGCAAGGGAATGCGGGTGTCATGAAGGAACGCAAGGGAATGCGGGTGTCATGAAGGAACACAAGGGAATGCGGGTGCTGTTGCACTGCTTGTTTAATAATCCATTTGGAATCATAAGAGAAAATGGATTCCTAACTCTTGTGAGCTTCATATCATATCTCTTATGTAATTTCAATGTAATAACATGCTTGCCAGAAGCTTGCTTGTTATAACATTGAAATTACATAACTTAAGTTGATATTTTCAACTCCCACTATGACTCATTATGAAACCCTTAAATGTTTATAAAATAGTACTTATACATCACAATAGAACCTAAAGATATTGATGACCTTTTATTTACCACAATTAAAATGATCACATTTATTCTTTCCATTGCAAGTCAAGTCTTCTCCATGGAGTCAGTCTTAAAACAAACGGGAAACCATTCAGGAAAATACTGGATTTGTACATACATGCTAAATCAGCTGTGACCAAGGGAAAAAAACATGTTAATTGAATTGAATCTTATACATGTACAAACATCACGTTTACTGCACTCATTACTGGACGACACACTCCGGTAAACCTGTACCTTGTAACTACTTATTGGAATGGATTACTAAAGGATTTATTTGTTATATAAGACATTATACTGTTTAATCCATAAGTCAACAAGAGGTGTACCACGTGTAAGTGTACATGTACCGGTTGCAAAAAAAGGTCAAAGGTCAAACTAGTGCTATTGAATAATTCTAATAAAAATAAAGTAGTCCACAATGCAGTTTGAATAAGAAAAAAAAAGTATTTTAGCCAATAAACTCCCTGGGAGGCATTGCAGTTTTCTGAAAGGGGGCGTCTATTAAGTAAAAAAAAAAAATCTATTGAAACAGACAATACAGAATAAAGCTACTATTAGGTATATGAAACATACTATATTTCACTATGATTACCAGTAAGCAGCATCAGTACACGAAAAACAAAGACAGAGACACCCCCATCACTATATACTAGTAACTCTCTCACTCGATACAGTGGGGGTATATAAGAAAAACAAAAAACATTAAGCGTCATAAAATCTTGGTGTTTGTGCCACTGTCGTTTCTATATGGTTGTTATACCATAAATGACTTTATTATTTACTTCTACTGAAAAAAAAATTGAGGAAATCATTTTTTTTTAAACTTTTGACGTGAATATTATGAATTTGATTTCTTATTTTTCTCTTTTCCTACAAAAAGTGTTTACAAAAATGTTTGCAAAACTAAAAATTAAAAACAATGGCATTAGCAGTCTACTTACAGACTTAATATGGTTTACAGCAGACAGAAGTCTGGTATATATACAAGTTCGTTTAAATTAAGGCAAAAGAAGGAATAATAAAATTCATGTTCTTTGTTTACCAATATGTGCCAAGCAGGACATCCCCGACATCTGTGTTGCCAATACGCATTTTCTTGTAATTTTTTATACTTTTTGAGGGGCCTCGGTGGCCAAGTGGTCAAAGTAGTTTGTCTACTATTGATCATGTGGTCTGTCATCACTGAGGTTGCGGGTTCGATTCTCACTGCAGGCAGGGTGTACTTGACCCCAATTTTATTTGACAATGATTGCCAGTTTTCGATCTGGTTTTTTCTCAAAGTACTTTTGCTTCCTCCCCCAATAAAACTGGAAGCCATGATATAGCTGAAAAATTGCTGAAAGTGACATTAAACACCATCAAACTAACAAACAAACATACTTTTTGTAAATTTTATGGAGATTTTTTTTTTATGCTACATTTATACATGATCAGCTGGTTTTTTTGTATGCATCCATGCTAAATTGTATCTGACTCTTCTACACTGAGACCTGTTTTAACTGAAAAAAAATTTTAACCAGAGAAACACTCTAAGCAATACACACTGCTTCGTATTTCATGCCCGATAAAAACAAAAGATATTACTATTACAAATAATTTAACAGTAAGTCATAATTATTTGCATATTTAATCAAATTGTTACAAGGTCTACTTTAAAAAAATCTTTCTTGAAATTACATATCAAACTAGCTTGAATAAACACCGAGTCAATGAGGAGGAAATATAATGGGATTAAAGGATTATACTGAGCCTTTTTCTGTCTGGTTAATGGCTAATGTCCCCACATTGTGATCTACTCTGAATAGAAATCAATATTTATTAATTAATACAGTCTGGTAACAAAAATAACAGTTAGACTTAACGACTCCATGGCCAAGGTTCATGGGAGATAACTGGTACCAATGTCCAACCAATTTATTGGTCTTGTCAAACTCTTCTCCAGGTAAATGTCCAACTGAATTACTAAATAAAAGATGGGCATTTTTTGCTTCCTTAATATTTTAAATATGTAGAAAAGGGGGACTTTGGTTTATAATTTAGGTAGTTAGTCATCTTGACCATCCTGTATCCTCCTCCAAAGGATGCGAGTTTAGTGATCCTACCCCATCCTGACATCCTCACTAGTGGCACTAATATATAATACCAACTTTTTATATCAACAGTAAACACGATGATTAACAGACAACAGTTAAAGAAGCTGGAAGTTTGGCATGCTATAAAATCAAGCTGGGGAAAGAAGATGGAGAACCCAGAGAAAAACCACTACCCTCAGCAGGAAAATATGAAATCCTTGTTAATTAAGATTGAATCTGAGTTCAACCTGCCCACAGTATGACTCAAACCTGCAATCTCAGAGTTGACAGACCATGCGAGTGATAAATAGCAGACGAACTTAACCACTCTGCCATTAAGCCACTATGTTAAAAGGTACCATCTATTCAGTGTTTAGGTCATGTCGCCCCAGTCATTTTCATCACTTGTATAAGCAATTAGCCAATGTTACACCTTCCTGGAAATACCTGATAAGCTGTGGTTAACCAAAACACCTTTGTTTACCTGGATTACAGTTAATGCAATACACAAACTAATATAACATATCCATTGTACTTGCAGACAAAAATTTTTGTTCTATTTGCAGGAAATAGGTAAATGTTCATCGAATAAAATAAATGAACTACATCCACAATATGCACGAAGAACATGTTCTCGTACCATATTTGCTTTCCACCCAATCTGTTATACTAGTAAGTACATGTACAAAGTTCAAATTTTTTAAGAGGCCTTGGTGGCCGAGTGGTTAAGGTAGTTCGTCTTCTACTGATCATGTGGTCTATCAACACTTAGATTGCAGATTCGTGTCTCACTGCGGGCAGGTTGAGCTCGACTCCAATCTTAATTGACAAGAATTGCCAATTTACCTACAGAAGGTAGGGGGTTTTCTCCAGGTCCCCGGGTCCCCCCCAATAAATACTGGACGCCATGATATAGCTGAAAATTGCCGAAAGTGGCGTTAAACAATATTAAAACAAAACAAACAAACGAACACATTTTTTTGTTTTAGGTTTAATACCATCTATCAATATTTTATCTTGTTTCAATTAGGAAGGAAGCTTATGTACCTGTGAAAACATCCGACCATTGGCTGTACATGTCACATAGGTACTAGTAATGGATGTGACATTTACAAGAATTTACAATGTTCTGTAAAATCTATAAGTGTATGTGTACCTAAAATATTAATAATGTTGAAAATAACAAAACTCAAGGTCAGGAAAATAAAAAACATTTCCTAATCCTTGAAATATTCTATATAAAACCATCATAATCTAATAGTACTGATAAGACTGTCAACATGGGTACAATTGTTCTAAGTTTTGATCTCTAATTGCTGTTGTTTTCATAACTGAATGACAAAGAAATGAATGAAGCAGACGACACCTGTGCAGACGACAACTGTGAGATGATTAAACCAAAACACTCAAAGTTCTGTCACTGTAAGGTCTTATAAAATGGTAAAATAACAATTAACAAACAACTATTGTTGTGTTTAATAAGTTGTTTTTGTTTTAGTCTATCTGTGGTTTACTGTTACAAATTCAATTTTTAATTTAATGCTGGGTGATATCTGTTATTATAAAGTTAAGTATGCATTTTGTAAAAATTTGAAAAATAAGCAATTAATATGAGCAGAGCGAGTGCATCATCTACTATGTAAATAGGATCAAATAGGCGTTACAAGATGCACTTTTGTTGGAACTATTTTCTGATATGCTAATAAATAGAATAACACTCATTTTATAAATGAATTGCGTTGTCATAATACTATGATGATAAGGATTATATTTAAGGTATCCGACCCATAATTGAAGTCACCGTTTAATTTTATTTTTCGAACAAAAAATATAGCTTCATTAAATGAATGTAATGCTAGTTAATGATTGAAATAAAAAAAAATTGTTTCACTTTGAGTCAATGTTAACAGTTTTGAGGAAAAAAAAGTTAGTTGCTCAAATAGTATTTCCGATGTTTGCCGAACATTACCGAGGTCTGCTCCATTGACATACAATGGACATCCGGGACACCAAATATGATCACGTGGTCAATTATGGGTCGGATACCTTAAATATAAAATTTTGATACATTCAGTTTTATCTGCAACTACTGCTTCAACCATACAAATACGACCCAATGCAAAAAGTAAGAATGACGTCAGCTCCTGGTACCGTTGTCATTACTTGTAATAATATTTCGACATTTTGTTCTGGTTTAAGTCATGATGTCAAATATGATATCTGTCTGATACATCAGGCTATCACCAGAGTACGCGCCGAAACTTTCAATTAGAAATTAAATTGGCTAGAGTGCACTTATTTTCTTGTTTTTCATTAATATAAGTTGCAAAATAAAAAAGTCAGAAAGTATAAGGTTGTTTTGGATAGCTCAGAAGATGTTGGTCATCACAGGGGCTGAATTTTACTTCCATTATAGTCCGAAGTTAGTATTGTGATTTGTCGGATTTAACTAAAGGCAAGAGTACGATTTATCGTTCCAGTTATCACATAGCCTTAGAAATTCAAATTTGTACCATGTTAGTAGACTATACTGCCCTACTGTAATGTTCAACACAGCCATTCAAAATTTTACCAAAGCTAGCATTTATCACCCAAGTACACTTCTGTTCTGTCTTTAGTGTTTGATTGAACTCTGAGGTTTGTTTTTGGTTCATCGCCTTTTTCCATACATGTACATGTATAAGAATAGATAACAGTTCAACGTAAGTGCACACACACTCGGATTGTTTGCAAAGGTCAAAATAGTGATGACTGAGATTACCAAATGTTGTAGATTAAGTTCATTAGTAAGAAACATATGTACATGTAGCTATTTAATACTTAGTCTTAGTACATGTAGCTATTTCATACTATAGTACATGTAGCAATTTCATACTAGCACATTTAGCTATTTTAACCTATACAGTATAAAATAACATGAAAAAAGAATCAGATTTCCTGTAAATTTTCAGACATCCCAGGATACTGACACGTCAGGCATTCCTAAGATCAGTCTAGGTAGAATTTACTAACAGTTTTGACCAGCATTCTCAAGTTTTAAAAATAGTTTCCAAGAACAATAACATGACAAAAATGTTTCCAAATCTCTAATTCAAGAATTCACTTCAGCTCAACTATGTGCTTTGTAGAGTACAATTACATTTTACGAAACACGAGGGTTTAGGGGCGGTGTGAGATCCAAAGTGGGGGCCTAGGGGGAACTTGCCCCCCACCCCTTTAAACACGGAGCCCCTCTCCCATTAAGACTTTACATGGACAACATTCGTTATCACTTACCATTTGTAAAAGAAGCAAAGAGATACCAAAAGGACATTTGAATCTCAAAGACATAAAGTATACAAAAGTTTAATTTTCATACTGTGTGTGTTAAAAGTATTTTTAATTTGTGGGAAGCCTTTTGACCGTTTCGGTTTTAAAAAGTTTGTTGTATAATAGTTCTCGCTAAGGGTCTTAAAAATCCTATTGATTAAAGCTCTTGGAAGACTTTGCATCATTGAATGGTGCTCCACCATATGGAGGAAACACAGTAAACACCAGTGTTATATAATATCAATTAGGACAAATTGCGGCAGTTAAACAACGACACAGATTTACATGTCTTAAAAAACTTTATAATTTTGTGAATTTAATTTTTTTAATTTTCACATTTTCAACCAGTACCAAACATAATTGCACCCTGGTAAAAGTACCGGGCACTGAAGCCTAATGGAACCACTACTTACCTAGTCCATCCAAACTTGCCTCTTTGCCCATTATGGTCGTATTCATAATACTGTGACAATTACTTAAAAACTCCTTTTTATAAGGTCATCTCTGACTTCTTTTAACCTGTCTAAGAAAAAGGTTTAATTTGAGTTAATTTTAAGTACAGTATGGTTGAGGTGGATTGTTGATTCTCCACCAATCCTTACATGGAAAATTTCCTCCACATGTATATGTAATATGTCTTTACTGACACTCCAAAATGCAATATTGTGACCTTGATAAATTAAATTATAAATTATAAATTTTATAATTGTTTTTTATAAATGTAAGAGGAAGAACAAACAATTTTTTGTTTTGTTTATTTGAATGTTCTTTAATGAAACTTTCAGCTATATTAGGTACCAATATTTACTGGGGAGAAAGCCAGAGTACACCGAGAAAACCAAAGACCTTCTGTAGAAGAACTGACAATCATTTTTTATTACGATAGGAGTCAAGCGCACCCTTCTTGCAGTGAAACTCATGGTGTTAACAGACCATGTGATCTATAGTAGACGAACTACCTTAAACAATCGTCCACTAATAAACAATTAAAAATCATCATTTTCCATTAGTGGAATGAGCTTTAAATCAACATTCTCTGTGTAACAGTTTTTCACTGTATATTTAAGCCTTTTGTTTGCACGTTTTCACTAATTTTTCACCTATATTATTTATGGTGTCTCATTTTTTTAAAGGGAAGGAAGTCAAAACATACATGTAATCAAACATAACCTTTAATAATCTTAACTTTTTCTTTATCAATGACAATTAATGTGTCTTGGTAAATGCCAGGGAGATGCCAAATAATAATAGGTGATTCCCCAACTATTTTTATTGGTCAATACACATGGTCAGTCTGAGATAACCTTTTATAGGATAGTTGGATAATAACAAAACAAGTAGGCAAGTGAAAATTTTCAATTTAATTTGATTGTGTCAGCCTTAAGGTAACTCACAGCATAGCACAGAAGATGTTGGTCATCACATAGCTTAGAAGCCTTAATGCAGGTCCCCAAAATAGCACAGTAATGTATCAGTTTTATTGTACTAATACATATGATGGGTTGCTTAAGAGGTTGTCAGCCTTAATGTAGCTAGGTCACTCCACAACACAGAAGCTGTGTCAGCATAAATGTAGGTCACCACATAGCTCATAAGCTGTTACAGCATAAATGTATGTAGGTCACCACAAAGCTCAAAAGCTGTCAGCATAAATGTAGGTCACAGCATATCTCAGAAGCTGTGTCAGCATAAATGTAGGTAACCACATAGGTCAGATGCTGTGTCAGCATAAATGTATGTAGGTCACCACATAGCTCAGAAGCTGTCAGCATAAATGTAGGTCACAGCATATCTCAGAAGCTGTGTCAGCATAAATGTAGGTAACCACATAGGTCAGATGCGGTGTCAGCATAAATGTATGTAGGTCACCACATAGCTCAAAAGCTGTCAGCTGAAATGTAGGTCACAGCATATCTCAGAAGCTGTTTAAGCTTAAATGTAGGTCTCCACATATTTTCAGATGCTGTGTCAGCATAAATAAAGCTAGGTCACCTCACAGCACAGAAGCTGTCAATTGCAGGTGCATGGATAGGATAGCATTTATTGCTACATGGTCTACAAGTAGGATAATTTGCCAATCAGATTGTTAGTGTGGATTCCCAATATGGTAACAGGTTTATTCTCTTGGCATGTTTGCACAGTGCCAAGCTCCTAGCATGATAAAGATGGTCAGACCCCTTTTTCAGATGTTGATAAGAGAAGGTTCATTGTAACAAAAGGATAAATTAACCCAACCCCCCCCCCCATTTTCTCCATACTTTGCCAGTGGCATTCAATTTTTTCTTCCCTTTGGTCCATATTTCCAGAATTGGTTTATTATTTGTTAACTTGTTCTCATCCTAAACAAAGCTGAAATCAATCAATCAATAAATCAATCAAGGAATGCCGACAAAAAAAATTGGTATGCAAATAATATGTTTATAAGTATCATCCCTGGTAAGTTGTAATGATATATGTATTGTACTCTGTTCCCCCGATACTCACATCTTGCCCACTTCGCGCAGTGTGGTGAGCCCTGTTGTCATTAAACAACATTTAATAAAATAATTCAAATAAGTATTTACCATGTATGTGGTAAATTTTCAATTTAACAAAATAAAATTACATAATACATATACATGTCTATTCAGCCGTGTGTAAATGAAAGCAGTGAAGGCTTGAGAAAATTGGATCCTATACTTAAACAATAATAAAAGTGGTAAGAAATACTTTGCATGACTGATTATAAAATCCACAGAGCAATATTTCAGCCATAGTCAGAAGGAGATCAAGTTCACGATATAAATCAAAATTAAAAGTGATAGACATTGTGAACAAAATGAAATCAGCCACTGGAACAGTATGGAGAATTAGGTAGGGACAGAGAATTTAGGTGTTTTGAATTCACAACAATCTGACTATTCTTTTTTTTGGAACTACAAAAGGGGTCTTTATCAAAGACCATGAAAAGAACTGCAACGGTAAAACAATCTGTGATGGTACTAGTTACTAATAGCAATGGCCTAAATGCCACAGTATTTTTTGGTTTTTGGAATATTGAATTCCACAAAGCCTGTTCAGACTAGTTAAAATTTTGGATGTACATGTAAGAACTTGACTGTCTTTTTTTTTTCTTTCACTTTTTAATCTGTTGAGTTTAGAAAATTTTAACTTAAACAAAGCTATTACTTGATCAGCACTAAATCATTTTTAAAAAGTCCTTCCTTTGGTGTTCACAAGATCTCATGTAGCCTGTTTTCCAAAATAAGGTTAACTTGGTTAATTACTATTTTAATTTTTATTATCAACTGTCCCAGAACCATGCTTATAAAAATAATCAAGTCTGATCATATCAATGATTTTTATATTTTTTTTTTCTTTCTGACAAGTAAAACCTAGCAGCTGGAGCTGGTTAATGGTCAACTGTACATATAGCCAAAAAGGTATCTAGCAAAAGACTGGTAAATTGTTTTCAGGAAATCAATTGCAATTGTCAAGGAAAGTTTTCTGTGTTAATCAGAAAAATTTAAACAAATAGTAATTTAACAGTTAAAAAAATATCTATTGTAAGAAAAACAAATAAATTTATTTGTTTTCTTACATATGACATGTCATACTACAGTTACAGCATTTCAGATCATATATTAATGTAGTTAAAAGTACTGATGCACCATATACATGTAAGTAGACAAAGAAAACGAATCACACAAAATAAATAACAACTACACCTAAGACCTGCTTTTGGATATTCATGCTACCTGAGTTCTCAGTCTTCTCGAAAACAAGAGAAATTCATAATTTAACAAAAAGTCATTAAAAATATCTATTGTTAGGAAGTATATTTTTAGCATCAGACATGTGATACTACAATTCTTGCATTGCATGTCATACATGTATATTACAACTGAAGATGATGGTCCGAGCTGTGCAATGTAGCCCTGTTATAAAATAATTAATACACCATATAAGTAGGCAGTGAAAACAAATTTGTTCCAATGATATAACAACTACACCCAAGTCCTAAAACCTGTTTTGGTGGTTTCAGGGTTCAAGAGTTCTCAGCCTTGTGAAAAACACAAGTTCTTAATTTGTAAAACAGTCGAACAGATGCCTTTTTAAGTAACATTTTCAATTTTTCAGTACAAGTAGTATTGTACTAACGAACATGTATGTTGTTTATGATATGACATTGACCCCAGCAAACAAAAACCTGTCTTGTACCCCAAGCAAATTGTCGCTGAATCAACAATAACAACAGAATCAGCATTTTTTTTACTTTCAAAAGCATCTAACACAACTGTCAATTTCTGCCCGTAGAACAATCGTGTTTCATCTAACATACCATTCCATTATACGTGCTAAATATGTCGATGCAAGTTCAGGGTGAAAAGGTACGTTCAACACATCGAGTAAACAACTCCCAAATATTTCGCCGGTTTAGTGTTCATTCACTATTTTGCGACAAACCCCCATGACAAAACATTACCTTGTTTTCTTGGACGATGTTAATTTTTCAGAATTTATATTCCAATTGTCCAATGGTCTTGATTTATTCTTCGCTGTTCCGTGAACTCTTCATGACAGAGTGACACACATCCAGACGAATCATGACCCACTTTTTCGCCCACGATTACCTGGAATTTGATTGGACGACTAGAAACTATGACATTGTGAACTCAATACATATTTCAGTGTATTTTTGCTTTATTAATATGTTTTTTAAGCCGGATTTGTTGAACACATTTCTGAAATTAAGCGATGCCAATAAAAAAGGTCCATCTTTAACTGTTTTTAAATTATAAATATCTGAAAATCGTGGTAAATAAGTATTTAGGTCATAAGAAATTAGCCAATCAAAAACGCTGTTATATCAATAATTTTGTCTTCCCATAGCACTTTGCGGCTAAACCAAAGAAAGAAGTAAACAACTAAAAATAGAATATATGTCACGTCACTGATTGTCCAAAACAGCTGATACGGGTCGGTGAGAGAAAAACAAACGGATAACCTGCAAATTAATGATATAATTTTATTGGGAAAAGATAAATATACACGAGTTTATTCTTTCTGAGACAATTGTAGTACAAAAAGATCATTGTACAGTCGTGTCCTCAGACTATAGAGTTCTGGTTTTCATAACTCAAATCATTGCATTGTATCACACGTGGCGTTATAACTAATTTCAGGTACGGTTTACTGAGCTATTTGCGCGATAATTAGTTCGATGTTTGCATTTACCGAAGTAAGTGCTTTCTATCTGTAATATTGTTTTGACTATTTTTCAGGTGAAAAACAGTATGTTTTGTAGTGCAAAATGTAATAATTTTGTTCTTTGGATTTGAATAAAAATATAATTCTGTTCATATATTCGTACGCGATCAAGCTGGCTAGTGTTGTATTCATTACATTATGTGCACGTGATTTTGTGTCATAACCATTTATTGTAAATCACGTGTTGTAAATGTGTTGAACAAATAAACATTTCGTACTATTATCATAAATGCACATTAAATCTGCTCTCATCTGAATTTAATTATATAACAAGAAAAGGTATGCGTTAAACCCATATCTAGAGATGTTCGATTTATATGTTATAGGTGTATCCCATGTGGTTTAATAGTTTTTTTTTCAATTTGTTTTATTTAAAATTTTATCATATGCTGTAAAGGCAGGGGCGTAGCTAGACTAGTTACAATGTGGATTCACAAAGAACTAGTGGGGTCCGGGTATGCACCCCGGAATATTTTTGAAAACAATGGTGCAATTTGGAGAATTCTAAAGTGGTTATTTTAGAACTGAAATGGACAGTTTATTGATTACAGGGATAGATTGCAATTTTGTTCTTAAAATAATGTGGATTCAGCCGCGTACTCGCGTATAGGCAGCTACGCCCCTGAAAAGGGATGCAAATATAGACGATTGTGAAAGGCAAGAAATAATCATCTTGATTATAATATCTCAACTTTGAGAAGAGTACTGTAATAAAAAAAGTTTTCGAAGAACATATATATATATTGTTTACCAATAAAAATACATTGACCATAGTCAAGTGGTTCTGTGGGGGAAAATGTGAATGTAAGATCGGCAGTTATCGCGTCCTCGGAAAATCAAAGAAAACATACCGACAAGTTACAATTTTTATTGATTTAATTTTACTGTAATTACAATTGTTTCAAAAGATTTGCAATTAAATGTATTTTAAACGTCAAACTAGCATTCATGTGCATAAACCGATTGCTAAGAACTTTATAAAATTTTCAGAATTTAAAATATAAAAAAAACAATTAGAAGAAGAGTCTTATTTTGCAAAACAATTGATGAGATTATTAACTTCTACAATTATTTTCAACAATATAAACTGTTGATGACCTTTATCAAACAATCAATCTATTTTCTCTATAAAGCATGACCAATACACGTTTATTGACGTTCTTTTATTGGTTTTAGATCAAGTTGAATCCAATTATCATAATAACAAATGCTTATCTATGTTTCATTTAAATTGTTGTCAGCAACGAATAAAACAGCGAAATTTATTGCGTCACGTTTAAGAAATTAAGGTCCGTAACACCGTTTGTGAGCGCTAAAACACTTAAAGACATTTAAATAATGTGTCAAAACTGCTAAAATACATTGTTTGTTTGTTTGTTTGATGGTGTTTAACGCCACTTTCAGCAATTTTTCAGCTATATCATGGCGTCCAGTTTTTTATTGGGGGAGGAAGCCGGAGTACCCGGAGAAAACCCCCGACCTGCGGTAGGAAAACTGGCAATCCTTGTCAATTAAGATTGGAGTCGAGTACACCCTGCCTGCAGTGAGAATCGAACCCGCAATCTCAGTGTTGACAGACCACGTGATCAATAGTAGACGAACTACCTTGACCACTCGGCCACCGAGACCCCCCTAAAATACATTGAAAAGCACTTCAGAACATCATTAATATATTACTTATATTTAGCACCTAAAGGCAAAATAATTTAAAATGCAGTGCCTTTATTGTACGTAACATATAATGTACGTAATGTTAATGTATGTAACGGTAATTTACGTTACATTACATGTGATGTTATATATTATTTTCCATTACACTATTTATTGTAGATGAGTTTGAGCCAATAAAATTATTTATATTTGTATTTGTATTTGTATTTTAATAATCTCTCATATTACAATACAAAATGGGTTCCTGTTTTAATCCTCCATTTACTTTAATTGAGTTTCCCCGATATGGTTCAACCATATCTTCTCTTGTTATAAAATATGACGCAATTTTAAGCTGTCTTTGGACATAGGTAAAGCGAATGTTACAGACACCTTAACGATATCTTATCCTACAATTGGAACAAGAAATCTGCTGTCTTGAAAGTCAAATATTATATTATTATGTTTATGTGGGACCAGGTACCTGCATCTAGAAAGAATAAATGGGACATGTATTAATAAAATTAAATATGTTTTTATTATTAAAATACGGAAACGTAGTAAATTAGATAATGACGATTTCGAAATTCAAAACTCAAAACAAATGAAAGACCAATTAAAGACTGATATAATAAGCCGAGATAATGTCAATTTAGATTAGGATTTTTATTCTAAATGAGTATATTATAAGCGTCGCTCTTTTTATTTATTTATTTATTTATTTATTTATTTATTTATTTATTTATTTATTTATTTATTTATTTATTTATTTATTTATTTATTTATTTATTTATTTATTTATTTATTTATTTATTTATTCCCCGGTACAAATAAATGCCGCAAAAATTTATATTTATTTTAATTTAAGATTTAAACATTTTATGTTAAAACCAAAAGTGCAAGTTATTCAATTCAATTCAATTCTTTTATTGTCCAATTTGGTCCCACTGGGGGCATACAACATATAACAATCATGATTATTAAGACAAAGACAGACCAGAACTTTATACAGTTACAATAGAATAACAAGATACTACAATTAGGTAAAGTTAGGAATACACAGATTGATGTGGTGTGTTTGTAATAATGTTTACAACTACAGCTATAATAAGGTAAATAAATAACATATTTGTGTTTACTTATTACATGCCAAAACCACAGCTCAGGAAGAGTTTTAAAAGAGAAAAAAAAAAACAAAAAAAAGCCGTATGATTTAATGTTATTATTAAAGACGAAGGAAATTTTTTCAGGTACTGAAGAACTTCTAAAATTGACTTTTGTCTGTTTGCAAAGGGCACCAAGGGACGATGCTCTAGGATATGCGTGATGTTTTGATACATCACTGTATTCCTCCTTGTGCCCAAAGCAAACACACAAAATAGCAATAGATAACAGTAAATTAAGAATTTGTCCATCTACAAATGGCACCAAGGGACGGTGCTCTAGGGCATGCGATTCAATGTCTTGAATCTGCATACCCTCCTCGTGCCAAATGTAGATTAACAAGTTTTGTCAAGTATGATTCGAAATAAATTTTCCTAATAGTTTTAATATCTCAGGGTTTTCACATGATAGTATCCATATTAATTTTTTTTCTGGATCAAGATTTTGAAAGGACATACAATTTTCAACAATACTTTTCATTAGAATTTCTAGTTATATTTAGATGCTTATACAATAAGATTATATATAAAGGCGAATTGTCTATTATTATTCTTAAAAGTCCTTAAAAAGTAAAAAAAAAGGAACAGTGTATACATACATAAATGTACAATAAAAAATAATTCAGGTACATTCGAATTGTTATCATTAATTAGTAACAAATACTTCTTTTTTTTGTATCTCCGATCTCTTTTTATAATCTCTTCATGCGTTATAATTGTTTTCGTGTACAAATCATCAAAATCGGTTTTCAGTTAAAAAAACCCCATGCAATATAGTTCATATGCAATTGATATTATGCTTAAATATTAAAGACAATATTTAATTTACAGTTTTTCGTATTTGTTTTATCGTTCAAATTGCAAAACACATTTTTTCTCAGGTCTAAGAGAACGTAGTAAGATAAACAAAATTGAATAACCCTTGACCACTCTCATCCTCGCTGGCCGAGTGGTTAAGGTAGTTTGTCTACTATTGATCACGTGGTCTGTCAACAGTGAGATTGCGAGGTCGAGTCTCATAACGAGAAGAGTGCACTCGATTCTTATCCTAATTGACAAGGATTGCGGGGTTTCTCCGAGTACTCCGGCTTCCTCCCCCATGAAAACTGGACGCCATGATAAATAGCTGAAAAATTGCTGAAAGTGGCGTTAAACAACGTTTAAACAAACAAACAAACTCATGCTGGCTTGATAGAATTGATCATATCAATTTTATTTCTTCAATTATTTCATGATTTATAGGACAAGCTTTGTATTTTTTCAATGCATTTTATCTTAAAATAATAAAATGTATATATTTGTGTTTCTTTTATTAATTCGTTAGATAATTTGATTTTTAAAAAGGCATTTTTACATTTTGTTGTGATATCGTGTAATGTATGTGCTAGAAAGACGGTTAAATGTTTCATTTTTTTCCTTGGATTATTTCACGATTTTTCTGATGGCAAGCTTCATAGTCCGTCCATAAAAAAGGAGCTACATTATTGTATCTAGGCGTTGTTTTGCATTCGTATCTTAACTAAAAAATGTAGATGATTTGACTTGATCGATAATTTTCAATTTTATATTTTTTTTATTATTTCGATGATGACTTCTTCTAGGAGTTATTGCCCATTATTAACATTTTTGATGAAATTATCTTTTTTTTGCCTTATAAATTAGAAAAAATAGCAAAGAAAACCGACCGAACAACAAGATCCAAATGCCAAGGGACAGTTACAAATCCGGATATAGACAAACCCAAAAAGATGATGATTATTTCTTGCCCTCCACAATCGTCTATATGTGTTACCCTTTACAGTGTATGTTAAAATTTTAATAAAACAAATTAGAAAATTTTTTTTAAACCAAATCTGATACACATATAACATATAAGCGCACATCTCTGGATATGGGTGTAACATATATCTGTCGTTGTTATACATTGTTTTGCCAAAATACGGCTATTCTTATAACATTTTTTGCTTGTTTTTAGATTTTAGTGTGATATTTGAAAAACATATAATTACACAGCTTTTGAAGTAATTTTTATGTTGTCAAAATAGCTCCTCTCAACCCCCCGAAAAAAAATTCAATGGAAATTATTGAAATCGAACAAACTCTTACGCTCTACGGGTGTTTTAAAATAAATACTGAAAAAGCATTCTTTTCATCAACCAAACGTACAATTTCGTTAACAAAATATACAATATATGATCATAAGTTTGAACTTGAATTGGAGGTATAACGGTAATCTTAAACCTTCCAAGCGTGATTCAAATTTTGAATTTTATGTCTTTTCGCAAATTTTTTTTATTATAACTGGAAGATCACACGGGCTGTCCAAAAAAACCCGCTTGAAAGTACCAAATTTCTTCTGCAAACAAATAACATTTATTCACAACCTGTATAACGTTAAAAAGATCGTTCTTTTGTTACCATAACAACGTTCTTCTTTCAACGTGAACTCAGATACCTGTACAAGAAATCGGCCATTAACGAAAAAAATATGTTCTTGCATATGTATTGGGGAAAGACCGAATGATCTTCCACGAGTGATAGCAAATTTATGTTTTCACGAGTGGAGCGCAACGAGCGAAAAGATTTAAATAAATTTAATATAATGAGTGGAAGATCACATGGGCTTTCCCAAGAGCGCATGGAACAACATTTTTCCGTGAACCAACAATTTTCACATCGCGACAGAGACTCTCCATTCTTTAATATTCGGCATCCAACATTAGCAACTATTACTGTCATAATTAGGTTCGATAACTCTGTTTTTCAATGAACGACTGTTGTGCATCATTAAGAGCAGAATCTTAGAATATATCAAACTACTATATTAATTACACATTTATGGGGTTTTTTTATCATATTAACATTAGACAATTTTTCCATTTTTAATATATATTTTTATTTTTATCATTAATGGAGTTTCTCGTTTATTGTTTTTCCCCGTTGCTTCGTTATTTTTTCATTCTTAAAAACTATTACTATAGTTTATGATTTAATAAATCACATAAAATTATCAATGAATTATAGTTATCTAATAAACATTTGTGACAGATTTGAAATTTTACCCATGCTGGGTCATCATGATATAAAGCTTGTACTGTCATAAACGTGTGTTCTCTGTACAGGATGTTTATTGAAAAGCTTTTTCATTAAAACTTGCATTTTAACTACCTTTACTGGCTTTCTTACATAAAAGTTCAACAGCTGCTGTGAAAGATCCAGATGGTTTAAATAAAATACCAAGATACTTGTATTCATTTGTACAATCAATATCATTTCCATCAAACTTTAAAAGTGTATTTTTGAACAATCTTCCTCCTTTATTGAATATCATAACCTTTGTTTTATTTATATTGGCCTGGAGGTCTCAATTACTACAATATTGATGTAATCTATTTAAACTAAATTGTAGACCAGTTGCTGATTCAGATAGCAACACAATGTCATCAGCATATAATAGACATGGTATACTACATATATCAATTTTAGGCGAATCACAGATTTGATCATCTAATGATTCTGATAAATCATTTATATAGAGAGAGAATAAACTAGGGATTAATATACAACCTTGCTTAAGGCCAGTTTTGAATTAAACTCATCAGTAATGCCTTCTTCCATTTTTATGCTATATTTCACCTCCCTATACATATTCTCTATAATATTTAGGATAAACGTCACTGTCAAAATATGATAATATTAATTTGATGTTTTCTAATTAAAACGCCATAGACTATAAAATAATATAAGATAATTTATTCCTCCGTTTTTGTTCACCTTCCATGACAGACTGGGGACACGCGACCGTGTCCTTCGTGGGTAAAATAGCCTATCACAACGCCTGAAGCAGAACATTGTTCTGGTAACATAACAACTTACAAATTAACGTTCTCGTTTCGCGAGTTCTGATTAGATGTCGGATATTACACGATGTGAAAGTTAATGGGTTCATACACTCGTCAATTAATTATTTTTGATTTCTTCCACTTGTTTGAGAAATTCATTTCTTTTGCGCTGCGCTCCATTCTTGAAAAAAAAAGGAATTTATCACACTCGTGGAAGAAATCCAAGATCTTCAATGAATACTAGTGTAAGAACATGACATGAAATCGTCTGCATTCAAGCTGACATAACATAATGATAATTGATCACGCTAGTTATCGCTTCAAACTAGATATTGCGCAGGAGCCAGTAACTATCTTAAGACTCCCTCAATTACCAATTTACGATTATCGTAAGCTAATTTTAAGAATAAACTAAGGGGGTAACTAAAACTGTTCTTTGGTCATTCTTAATGTGAACTTATTTTTTTACTACGACGAACGTAAGAAGGGAAACTTAAGAATGGTCTTAATTTATTTCCAGAGCTCCCGTCTTTGTTTTCACGCAAAAAATACACACGATCTTCAATTTTCCCACTACCATCTTCTGTGTTTCCTGCATATTTTAAAACTATATTGGTAAAAAAATTATTTGCACCACAAACACCCTGCACATTAAGTGCATGAAAACCTTTGCTACAGATATACAGTTGTTCATCAACTGATGGTGCCTTTAAAGGGAATCAACGTCCCATCTATTGCTCCAAGGACATGAGGCTATTCTTTAATGTCATAAAAGTCAAACATAACGGAATGGCGTTCCACATTTGTGGAAATTGAATATACTGGCCAATGTTTCTAGCAGTGGGTTTAGTAATTCTGTGAACACAGCGAGAAACGGACATTTTGATTACACCGTGAGCATCTCCAATGACATTCAAGTAGCTCCCACTCTCGAAATACCGAAGTGCTGTCAAGACCTGTAATGAAAAAGGAAGTGCCTGACCTGTACTAGTCGTGTCTGTCTAGCAAGGTCGGCGTACAACTATTGACAGAGTTCGTACATGAACCAGAGACTCTTAAGAGCCTGCGCTGACCTGATTTTATAGGCAATGAAGACGGCATTTCCCTGATGTTAAAATAAGTCCTGTAATTTTCAATAAACATTAAAGAGGACCATCCAAACAATATTGCTAGAAATTTTTGTTTCCATTGGTTAATTGGTTTAATAGAGAAGAAGATTTTTTTTTAAATTTGCGCATAGGGTCCTATGTTAAACTAAGTCCTGTGTTGGCGGCCATTTTGAATTTCCAATTGTCATAAAAAACACAAACTTTATATAGGACCCTCCAAACAATATTGCTAGTAAGTTTTTGTTTCCATTGGTTAACAGGTTTTAGAGAAGAAGCCTTTTAAAACTTTTTCCCTTAGGGTCCTATGTTAAACTAAGTCCTGCGGTGGCGGCCATTTTGAATTTCCAGTTGGCATAGAAAACATAAACTTTATAACGGACAATCCAAACAATATTGCCAGTAAGTTTTGTTTTGATTGGTTAAACGGTTTCAGAGAAGAAGCCCTTTTAAACTTTTTTCCCAAAGGGTCCTATGTTAAACTAAGTCTTGCGGGGGCAGCAATATTGGTTTTCCAATCCAAATAAAAAACACTAACTTTGTAAAGGTCCATCAAATGAACATTATGGCCAAGTTTGGTTTCAATTGGCCAAGTGGTTTCAGAGAAGAAGATTAAAATGTAAAAAAGTAACAGAAGACGCCGCCGACGACGACGACGTCGACGGACGCAAAGTGATAACAATAGCTCACATGACCCTTTGGGTCAGGTGAGCTAAAAATAGCAAAGAAAACCGACAGAGCAACAAGGGCCAAAGGTCAAAGGACAGTTACAAATCCGGATATAGACAAACGCAACACTGAAACCAAAATCACAAAACAGAAAGAGACTAACACGAACCCAAATAAAAGCCATGGGTGCACTCGGGTGCTCCAGACGAGTAGCAGTGCCTCCCTTAATTAGAGACCCGTCTAGTTACTTATTGTCATGTCTAGGGCATGTCATGTATATGCTTTCCCTATTAAGTCTATAGTTTCAAATGATCTCCTTGTCTGTCTTGTAATCCAGTGGATTATTTCAGTCACGAAACCATCAGGGTATATCCTGTTGTCGGTAAACTTGTATATTAATTAAAAATAGTTCTACGTCCATTTTGTTCTGCGTATTCAAATAAAGTTTTCTTGTATTTAAGGGTGATCATGAGCAGTCTTAGTGTTGCGAAGATTTTTTGCATTTGAGAGAACGTTTAGTTACACTCTCAAATCTTAACGATAACCGTAAGATACAACTATGCATATGCTTAAATTTAAGGAATTTTTTAGTTACCCAACAAAAATAAGGAGATCTTAAGTTATGTTCGTAGACATATCTTAAATTTGAGTGTCTATTTTGAAGTTAAGGGTTGTCAATCATACTAAGTGCTCTTTTAGTTACACTCTTATTTCTTAAGGTGATCGTAAGAATGTTCTTTCTTCTAAGATTGCTTTTAGTTACTGGCCCCTGGCTCGTCCGCTCTCGTTAAAGACTGTGAACGAAACAATTAAATACAATCTTTAGCGAAAATGTAGAAATTATTCCAGACAACAAGTTAAGTTCAAAGTTTCATTAGAAAAAAATGTTTGAACGTGTATTTACAACACCGTAAGCTTACCAATCACCACAAAAACTAGTCAAAATATTTGATAATACAATCACATACATGCATGCATGATTGTTTTTAAGGGACATGTGGGGAGACGGAAGCGCGTGATGTTCGGAATATATGACTTTCGGTTTTTTTAATATAAGAACAAAGATGAAAAACGGCGCGCTAAATTTTTATTGTTTGTTGGTTGGTTTTACTATAACCTTGAGCAACGTTTTAGCTAACATCTAGTTTTTATTGCCCATGGAGGGGAAAAGACCAAGTACCAGACGAAAACCTCCAATTTACATTAGGAAAACGTGCAGTCTTTTTCGATTAAAGTTGTATACTGTAAGTTAATGTATCAATATTGTACTTGTATAAAGAATAAATAAATATTGTTTGTTTGTTTTTTGAAAGGCGTTTAACGCCATTTTCAACAATTTTCAACTATGTCATGGCATCCAGTTTTTGTTTTGAGAGGAAGCCGGAGTCCCGACCTTCGGTAGTAAATTTGGCAATCCTTGTCAATTAACATTGGAGTCGAGCACTTTATAAAGTTGTAAAGACGCGCAAAATTTCATTGGTTATAGAGTTTGCTACTATACATTTCATTTTTTTTTCAACATCATCTAAAATTGTCGATTGTTTTCTCCATAAAATTAATAAAAGGAAATCGGGTATCACCAACAACTATTATAAACAAAGGTAATAGCAAGACCAAGAATTTTACAAATTTGTTTTTGTTGGTTCATTTTTTTATATTTTTATTGCGTCCAAGTTACCAAAAATAAAGCAACTACAGCAATGGTCCTGACTTGGTACAGGCATTTCAAAAGAAACAGAGGGTCACACCAGGTTTTATGGCATGCCAAAACTTTCCGCGTCCATAACTGTAGTATGTGAGTTGGTTTGTTAATGAAAATGGTTGGGTATCATACACCACTATTCAGTAATAGTTGTATCCGATAATAATCGCATCACAATCACTCGTGTACTGAATCCAAAAATATTGAAACTCTGAACTGAACGTGAAAACGATTAATTAAAAATTTCATATAAAACTGATTCATGTTTAATGCTCGTGAATGCATGTGAATTTGATAACTTATTCATATGTTGTCTGTTTTCCCATCGTGCGTCTACAACTGGGACTATTTTGTCTTACGTAAACACAGTAAATAATGTGGATGTGCTCTGCCACACTGCCACCATGTTTATGTGGATCATTTTTAAATTTCAGGGCCTCGGTGGTAGAAGTGGTAATTATTCATGTACTAGTGACCACTTGCCTGTCCACACCTAGGTTGCGGGGTCGAGTCGCACTGCGGGCATGGTGTGCTCGACTCGACAATTGACTCGCTGCAGTAGGTCGGGTGTCTTCAGTAGGTGCTCTTGCGTCCTCCTTTTATAAAAAATGGACGCCATCAAGTATATTAAAAATAGCTGAAAATGGCGTTAAACCACATTCACAACAAACAAACAAACATCATTTAAATTATGTCTGCTTACTGCTTTTGTTATTGCTTTTGATTGTGAAGTCGTTATTTTAATTTCCAAGTAGAGAAAATCAGTGATCACGTGATCTCCAATCCCTTCTATAGATCGTTGTTGTTGTTGTTGTGAGCATGATTTGCGTTAAACATGTTTAAATACAATTTACACAAACACGTGTAATAAATAACTTTCAATAACAGAGGGAAGATTTATTAGAGTGTACTCAAACTATTCAATACTAAGACAAAATTTGTTTTTTTTTTTTATTGAAACTATTGAATTATTTACCGTTTGCCGAGTGGATAGTACTTAGCAAACTGCGTGTTAATACTGGGATTCAGTGAGTTCGAGTCCGACCTTGGGTAAGGTGTGCTCGACTCCAAACTTAATTAGTAATGTTTGCTAGCCTTCCTGCTTAAGGTAGGATTCTCTATTGGCAGGGTGCAACTCCTTAAAATGAAGTTGGTGGTATATAGGATTTTACGGTAATTCATCGATGTATGAACGAGGTCGACTCACTCACAAATAAATAAACGGCCGTTTGTGAGTGGGTCGACCTCGTTCATACATCGATGAATTACCGAAAATATGCGTTTAATCATTATAATTCTTCCAAAATTGCTTTTAAAAAAAATATTTTCTATCTTTTTCCCCCCAACATAAAATTCCATTATCAGTGTGTGACGCGTAGGAATATACTCATTGAACTAAAGACGAAGACATGGTCGGTTTGGAGGGAATAACTGGCATTGACAACATATATATTTTACGATGTGCCGAGAAGATTATTGCTGAAAACAAAAGAAGACAGAACAATAAACTATTTTTCCGTGAATTCCGTATATTAATGTTCCTCATTGTACAGCGGTTTATATATGTAACGTCATGTGTGATGTCATATCATTTTCAAACGCAACGTAAACATAGTTATACTAAATGCCACCCCCCCCCCTTTTGGAAAAATGTGTTTTCTTGCATTTTTTTATTATTCTATATTTTACCTTTTTATTACGAAAATTAGTAGAAAAAATGTAGATACGATAACCTGTCCACACTCTGTTGTTTAGTTGTTACAAATCGTCCTTGACTTTTGCTACGCGAATTTTACACAATAAGTCAGCAATTTTTGTTTCAAGAGGGACCTTACGATGTTTACAAATGTTCGTCTGCTTTCGCGACGTTCAATGATATTCGGATAAACCGCGAGACTTTTCCCGCCTTAAGGTAACTGTAGACGACATTACCCGAATGATTTCGAGTAGACAACAATCGATTGTTCCTAAAGTACATTTCCGTTCTAATTAAGGTCAAATTTTAGTATGGAAAATCGCCCTTTCAAAATTAAAAAACTGCCATATTTCAAAACGCTGAATATCTCCAGGAAAAAAATTATTGATTTCAAAAAGTACCCTTCTTGATCTGCAAAAGGAGCATAAGCTGAACCATACGCGGTAAGCAGTTTTCCTTTTTTACGCAAAAAACCCCCTCCACGAAGTCACGAGTATCCGGGTGTAATCCAAAAGAAGTCACGAGTATCCTGGTGGAATCCAACAGAAGTCACGAGTATCCGGGTGAAATCCAACAGAAGTCACGAGTATCCGGGTGAAATCCAACAGAAGTAACGAGTATCCGGGTGGAATCCAACAGACGTCACGAGTATCCGGGTGGAATCCAACAGACGTCACGAGTATCCGGGTGAAATCCAACAGAAGTCACGAGTATCCGGGTGGAATCCAACAGACGTCACGAGTATCCGGGTGAAATCCAACAGAAGTCACGAGTATCCGGGTGAAATCCAACAGAAGTCACGAGTATCCGGGTGGAAGTCACGAGTATCTGGGTGGGATCTAACAGAAGTCACGAGTATCCGGGTGGAATCCAACAGAAGTCACGAGTATCCGGGTGGGATCCAACAGAAGTCACGAGTATCCGGGTGGGATCCAACAGAAGTCACGATTATCCGGGTGGGATCCAACAGAAGTCACGAGTATCCGGGTGGAATCCAATAGAAGTCACGAGTATCCGGGTGGAATCCAACAGAAGTCACGAGTATCCGGGTGGAATCCAACAGAAGTCACGAGTATCCGGGTGGAATCCAACAGAAGTTACGAGTGTCCGGGTGGAATCCAACAGAAGTCACGAGTATCCGGGTGGAATCCAACAGAAGTCACGAGTATCCGGGTGGAATCCAACAGAAGTAACGAGTGTCCGGGTGGAATCCAACAGAAGTAACGAGTATCCGGGTGGAATCCAACAGAAGTCACGAGTATCCGGGTGGAATCCAACAGAAGTAACGAGTATCCGGGTGGAATCCAACAGACGTCACGAGTATCCGGGTGGCATCCAACAGAAGTCACGAGTATCCGGGTGAAATCCAACAGAAGTCACGAGTATCCGGGTGGAAGTCACGAGTATCCGGGTGGAATCCAACAGAAGTCACGAGTATCCGGGTGGGATCCAACAGAAGTCACGAGTATCCGGGTGGGATCCAACAGAAGTCACGAGTATCCGGGTGGAATCCAACAGAAGTCACGAGTATCCGGGTGGAATCCAACAGAAGTAACGAGTATCCGGGTGGAATCAAACAGAAGTCACGAGTATCTGGGTGGAATCCAACAGACGTCACGAGTATCCGGGTGGCATCCAACAGAAGTCACGAGTATCCGGGTGAAATCCAACAGAAGTCACGAGTATCCGGGTGGAAGTCACGAGTATCTGGGTGGAATCCAACAGAAGTCACGAGTATCCGGGTGGAAGTCACGAGTATCTGGGTGGAATCCAACAGAAGTCACGAGTATCCGGGTGGAATCCAACAGAAGTCACGAGTATCCGGGTGGAATCCAACAGAAGTCACGAGTATCCTGGTGGAATCCAACAGAAGTCACGAGTATCCGGGTGAAATCCAACAGAAGTCACGAGTATCCGGGTGGCATCCAACAGAAGTCACGAGTATCCGGGTGGGATCCAAAAGCATTTTTGATAAGTCCAGTATTATTGAAAAGTCAATTACAACAACTGTGGAAGGTTAACATGCCCATTTTCGCTGAATGCTAAAAATTCCATACGGAGGGGCATGTGTACATGCAATATATGTCAACATATATACATCCGGGTACTGGAAAGGGATAATCCTCTTCAGTTGGCGAATAGTGGAGGCAAATTTGGGGAGTTGGGTTGTCAGGTTATAATACGAAAAGCTTGTCTCGGACCATTGTAGCTAGCGTGTTTGGAGAGTGTCAAACTTCTTGCATCGGGTTTGTAGTTTGTGGTCGAAAAATATCGATTCGGCGCATTGTGACCGTTGAAATAAATTGAATTTTCCGACAGCACGCAACACAATACACTTTTTACATGACGGTCAACATTAATTCCCTATAAGCCTGTCCCACCCATTCAACCAATTGTAACGTGTTCTCGTTCTGAATATACTGCTCGCCAGGAAGTAGCTAGCCCGAAATGAAGTGTAAGCTCGACTTAAAGAGGCTCGCATAGCGAATCTTTAGACCTCGTAAGATGTGGTTTTACGGCAGGTAGTCTGGAGCCGATCAAGCCCCCACCCTCATAAGTTCTGAGATAAATAAAGACTTATCCTGCGCATGATGTTTCTAGTCGTTTCCTGGCACTTAAAATCCCGTTAAGAAAACTTTTTTCGGACGATCAACAATTCTCTTTTTGCAACCACGATATGTTTGCAGCTGCGATTTTGTGTACGAGTTGCTAAGCCCCTGGCTCGATACCAAATAAGCAATCAATATAAATAAATAAGCGGAATTAAAGATTATTAACCAAGTGCCAAGAATCATAAAAATAATTTTTCACCAATTCAAAGTAAAACAATTTCAAAACACAATGCACTACTTCACGTTTTTACTGCCATAAGTATTTTAAATATTGTTTGGGTTTGAGCGCCACTGATGAGTATTGATTAGACAAAACGCGCGTCTGACGTAGTAAATTCTATTAACCTTGGTATCTTTGATGACATTTTATTTGAAACCACTGGGTCGATGCCTCTGCTGGTGGACCTTTAGTCCCCGAGGGTTTTACTAGCCAGGATGTAATCATTGTTTGCTGCCCTGAAATTTTTGAAAATTATTTTAATTCTAAGGTTTGTCTAATTTCAGATAGTTTTAGCCGGATTATAACATTTTGTAATTTTGGTGATAAAAGCTCTACAACATCTTAATCATTTGGATTTTAAAAATTGTTCGGGTTTGAGCGCCACTGATGAGTCGAGATCTTGATCAGACGAAACGCGCGTCTGGCGTAGTAAATTCTAGTAAACTTTGTATATCTGATGACATTTTATTCTACTGGTTCCGCTATCTCGCTGCTAGCCAGAATAAAACTGCCTATGACGTCAAATGTTTGCAACACATAGATCAATATATTGATCTGATTTTCAAAAACTGCAGACTCATTTTCATTTACAGTTATATGTTTTTATGGGATCACGTTCATACGCGTAGCAACGGTATGGCCGATACGGTTCAGACCGTAACATCACAGGCACTTGGGGTCAGGATATTTTTTTTATGGAATAAGATAAAAGAGTTCACAGTGTGTATTCACTCGTTTGGTAACTAGTCCTCAGAAAAATAATAAATTTCTCTTTATTATATAACTTATATAATAAAGAGAAATTTATTATTTTTCTGGGGTCAATATTTCACAATGAGACATGTCAGACTAGTTACCAAACGAGTAACTAAAGTCTGATGGCTGATGACTGTTTATCAATTCCTTAAATCTAGTGATATTATGATGGTTATAAATGTTTGGTTTAACGTATACCTTTCTCTCATTTTTAAAATATGCACAAGTAAGTAAATAGTGATATTCGTCACCAATATCTTAGATTGGCACAATGTACATTTTCTATTTTCCCTGGGAGTATTTTGCCATCTGCCAGATTCTATTGGTAATTTGTGATTCATAGTCCTGAATCTACAAAATGTTATACAATTTTAAGTATTTGAAAGAAGAGAACAAATTTATAAACAGGCAGGTTATAACACAATTTCGTACTAGTGACCATTCTTTGCTAATTGAAACTGAACGGCTATACAATAATACTAACATAACAAAGACGGTAAATTATGTCATGTCTTAGAAGATGAATATTTCTTCCGTAAATGGCCGATTTCTGGTACAGATGACCCAGTACAGATGAGCTCACGCGCACACATCTGTACTTGCTGCGTCATCCAAATGGAGTCGAAAACAATGGAGAGTCTATAGGTTATAGCGATGTGAAAGTTGTTGGTTTACGGAAGAAATAGGTCCTTTCATACGTTTTTGGGAAAGTCCGTGTGAACTTTCACTCGTGATAGAAATTTTTATATCTGTTGGCTCGTTCCGCTGCGCTCCACTCGCGAAAAGACATAAAATTTCTATCACTCGTGAAAGATCAACCGGTCTTTCCCAAAAACGTATGAAAGAACCTATTACACTCTTTCCTTAATTGTTCATGCAATCATAACTTTAGAATTATTCTTTGTGATAAAAATTACAACTAATCATAATAACTATTTTTAGATTTACTACCAGTTGACAAAATCAAGTATCTGCTTAACCCATAAAATGAGTTTTGAATGATTTATGCAACTTTTATACAGCAATCGTTAGATTTAAGACACAGGTCTATGTCAGTTATTGCTTAGTGCCACAACAACTACAATATGTCATACGTTTACTCAATTGCATTTTGTATTGTGTTTTCAAGTTGTGTTTATGTTAATATTGCCTTGACCCTTGACCCTTCTGGGTGTAATTTTGCAATAAAGTTATATTTAATAATGATTTAATTGAACTGTTCTTCGTGTCAAGTAGTATTTTAGCTAAATTCACGAGGAGATCAGGTCAACAAATAACAAAATATTAAGGCAGGGAAAACGAGTTGAACTTGTATGGTTAGAAACTTTTACTTCCATATTATTATATAGATAGAGATGAAATATCGAATTTTCCGAGTGACAGAAATCACGGTAAATCACATGTGAAAATTATCGTTTATTTTCACTCTCGGGTTTTTTCCCGCCAAAACGTCACAATGGTTTTGTACTATACAGATATTCGTCCGCCGTTCATAACATTTAGGATTAGGCATTAAAATTTTACGAAAACAATTTTGATCTATTTAATAAATAGGATAATCAATTGGACATCGTGAATATCCAAAATATGATCACTCGTGTCGCATAAAGCATCAGATTAAACTCGTGCGCGGAACAAGTTCCGCGCACTAGTTTAATCAGATGCGTTATGCGGCACTCGTGATCATATTTTGGATATTCACTCCGCCCAATTAATTATCCTATAAAGAATAGTTTTAAAAGGTATCCGACCCATAATTGAAGTCACAGTTTAGTTTTATTTTTCGACCAAGAAATACAGCTTTATAAAATTATTCTATTGCAAAGTAATGATACAGATTTAATATATTGTTTTATTTGGATTCAACGTGAACAGTTTTGAGCAAAAAAGTTAGTTACTCAAATAGTATTTCCGATGTTTACCGAAGATTACCGAGGTCTGCAAAGGACATCGAGGACACCGATTATGATCACGTGGTCAATTGCGGTCCGGATACCTTAAAAGAGAGAGCTAATTTATCCTTTTGTAACGGCTACAAGTTGAATATCCTTTCAACATCCACTAAGAAGCATGCAGTATATATATGAAAATGCATGCAACATGTTCTATCCAGTTTCATGAACAGTCCTATTTACGTACATGTTTATCTGCAAATATGCAAAATCTTTTTAATCTCAAAAACTAATGTCACAAACAATGTATGCATCAGTGACGTTATTGCAGATATCCAAATGTGCATGTTCTACGTGTACATATAAATAGAATGACCTTGGCATAAATTAATGCAATTTGTTTTCACAAAATTATCTGTAAATTACTCATTATGACACTGTGAATATCTAACAAAAACTACAGTGTGTTCTAAACAGACAGAAACCTGTTTCCATCATTTTACATCCATTTGATTCCAAAAGTTTAGCACAGGTGTCTAACATCGTGATTGTATAAAATCGTATCTACTTAGGTACCGGTCATTATTTATCTCCAGGGGGGGGGGGGGGGGGCGGCAAAAAAGTAGGGGGTCATCAAAATTTAGCCGACTATTAGAGGGTCGGTCGTCACTATTTAGCTGACTATTACAGGGTGGGTCGTCACTATTTTTTTAGTAAAAAAAAAATTATCTAGCCTCGCTTCGCTCGGCATGTACAGAACAAAAATATTATTAATGATCTGAATTTCATAGAAATGAAATCTGGTTATAGTGAGATGGGTGGGGTGGGGTGTGATTTTCAATAAACAATTTCTCAGGAACTATTAATGGAAAGGTTCTGAAATTTTGTATGCAGAATAGTGGGTGGTCCAAATATGGTGCTTAAGATTCTTTTTCGGGTCTGTCTGACATATACTTCCTGTTCAACGAAATTTGTGTTTTTCGGTCTTTGACCTTTTTTTAAGTATAGAATGATATGATCACAACTGTTCAAGTTTGTAGAAAACTTGTGGTGGTTTTGCTACACATATATTTTAGAAACAAAAACATGACAAATACAGATCAAATGATTTCTCAATCCAATATTATTTATATGACAGTATGATGAGTTGCATTTAAATATCTTTATTATTAGAATAATATGTAACTGTAACATTGAGTAAAAATACTAAATGTAAATAAACACGAAATAAATATTTTAAGCTGGACAACAACAGACTAGACAAAAATAATTATAGATTATTACATGTCAGTTTCCATATCGGCCCTGATATCAGCCCGAGACTCCCATATCAAGCCCGAGAGCTTGCTCGAGGGCTGATATGGGTCGAGGGCTGATGTCAGGGCCGATATGGAAAATGACATGTCATAATCTATTTATCACATATTTGATAACACCTAGTCACCCTTTTATCTATAAATAAAGCAGTTGAAAACAGTTATATATTTTAAAAAAGAACAAAACAATCGAACACAAAAACTTAAACAAAACTCTGAACAGTTCAATATCATAGGTTTTAGTAAATTATCACAGATGTGTCCCTCCTTAAAAACTTGTGAAAAAGATGTTCATTTATTGTAGATGTTAATTGTTACATTTCCAATAGAAGCATTTGGCATTATGGCCAATTGTCTACCAAAATAACCTGCAGCATTAATATTGAAATCATTTCTTGTGTTCTTGTCATTTTCAAAATCCTGAATAGACTGGATGACATCCTCCAATTCGATATTCGATAACGCGTGATCCCCAGTCGAATCAGTTTCAAATTCCTTCAATATTGCACTATCATTACATGGTGCAATAGAAATTGTTGCTGTTTTCGGTACATTTTCATTTGCTTGACCACCAGCAGCGACATCACTCAAAATACTGCTCATATGTTGCTGTTGTGCTAAAGATGCCGAGTTATAATCGTTTATGGAAGCAACATTTCTATGACCGGTGAGTTGCATTACAGTAGTTGCCTCAACTTTGGAATGAAGTAGTGAAGTAACGGTAGTTTTCCTAACGCTGTGGTTCACCTTTCTCCCACTCAGACCAGCTTTTGTAGACATGATTTTTGCTAGATTTCCTAGTGTATTTTTTCCTAGTGACTGTTTTGAGAACCAGCAATGTTTCACACCTTCCATATCCGGTTTTATTTTGCACAGAATACTTAAATAAAATCTACTTTCTGGAGTCAGACAGTCAGTTGGGCGTCTTCGTATAAACTCTTTGAATATTTCAACAGGACAGTTTGGTTTCCCTGCAATTTAAGAGATTAATACTTTTATTTTAGGAGTGTTTTATTGTCATATTCCCGTAATTTAGAATTCATATGTTCTTTTCTTAATTTTTTTTTATATTTCACAAAATTTCGCTACATGTAATTCATATGTGGTCCTCTCCATACACAATTACTGAATAACGTGGAACAGACAAACATAGAATTTTCATTCTTTTAATTAATTATTTCTTTAAAACTCATAGCTAGTAATTTACTTTAGTACTTTAATTACCTGGTGTGGCAAACATTTTTGGTGAAAAATGTCTTGGATTCCCATCACCTTTTCTTGTCTTTGTTAGGCGTTCATTATATTCCACATACTGCAGACCATCTGATGTACATTTTAACGTGACATCTCCGAAAAGCATATCAACATGCTCTAGGCGTCCCGTCATTCCGAAATGAAGGGTGTTGTTCATCCATATTGTGTTTAGAAGGGCCTCGGGATTACCTGCAGAACAGATATTGATGTAAAATAATATACCACACAATACTAAAATCACAATTTCAATTCAAATTTACTACTCAGATAAAAATGTTCTTTTTTTAAATTTTATTTTTTGTAATAATTTGGCAATGTATTATTGTATGTTATTTGGTGTAGTCTTATTGCCGTCTACTCCACGCCTGTACTTCAGTTCACATGCATTGTTTTCCCTTCCAAAAGGCAGTTATTTCCTATTGGAAATAAAAAAAAATACGACCATTTTAACAGATTCAGAAAGAATGATACTATCGTCTTGCTCATTTTATGTTAGCAAAAAGGAAGAGCTTACTTACTTGCGCCTAAAAGATTTTTCTCGTACAGACTTTTGATTTCCTCAGAAGAAAATGGGTCAGCTTTCAGTCTCTTGTTTCCAAGGCCGTATGATTTCAGCTGTTTTCTTTTCGAAGCAACAACATCACGGGAATGTTGAAATTCCTTGTCCTTCAGAATATTAACACCCTTCTTCTCAAGTAAATATCGAGATATTGAAGTTTGTATAGACTTAATAGTGTCCGGTTCATACTCTTCATTCTTTTGGGAACGCACGGATAGGAAGAATCTGGCTAAAATCTGGTCAACCTCAGTAACCGGAATGTCCTCAATTTTCCTGTTCATTTTGTTTTGCCAGCCATTCATTGAGAATTTTCATATCACTGGTTGTTTTTCGTTTGGTATTTACATTTTTCATGCTTTCTACAAATTTGGACGTTTCTGCTGCGTCGACAGCAGCAAACCTGTCATCTGTCATTTTGTTGAGTGTCGTCTGCTATGTTGACATTTGAGCGGAAGTGCAAAATTAAAGCGGAAGCTAAAAACCGGTATCAGCCTCCGGGGCTAATATCGATATTAGACCCGAGGGCTGATATCGGTCCATCACTTCCGGCCATTATCAAATATGCAAAAATGTCCATATTACTACCAAATATGTGATAATACTGAATATTAAAATAAAATATATATATGACAGTGACTATTAAAATAATGAAAAAAACCAATTTGTAAAAGTTTACTACAAATAATCTCCATTTTACATGTGAAGTATTTATAAAAAGGTTCACTGTCCTGTTGATTTGTTTACTAAATGTACCTTTATAGGCCATAAAAAATTTTATGTTTTGGTTCTCAGATATTCCATAGCCCTATTTAAAAAAAAAGAGTTTATTACTATCTTACGAAAAAATTGCACTTTGACATACTGAACATGTTAAAATAAAATTGCAATTTTGTATGCTAGAAAACTTAACTTTATACAATGTATACTACATACATGTACATTGATTTAATCAGATTTATACTACTAAGGAAACTGTAAATATAAAGACTTTAAAATTAGTTTAAAAGAAAAAGTCTTTTATGATATCATAGTAAAGAACTTGAATATTCAATCATATTCTTCATGAAATTTCCTTTTGGTGTCTTCATCCTTTAAATCCTAGTTTGTTGAAGACTTCCTTAAACATGTTAAAAATAATTCTAAAGAAAATCCCTTACCACATATGTGCCATCCCTGGCTTGGAATAAATAAATAAATAAAAACCCCTACCTACTTTGCCCTGTTTAAGAAATCTAATGTCTGAGAACCAATTTGTATGACCTATAAATAGTTTGATTCGCTAATGTTTTGTCCTAAAAATCTCAATTTTTATCCTTCAAAATTTACTCCATATATATATATATATATATATATATATATATATATATAGTCTAAAGGAAGCTACCAACCAATACACTTACTAAGTATCGGATCGCCAACATGACGATACAGCATAAACGAAAAAATAATATATAAGTCTAGAGAATTATGCAACGATACAAATATAAAGATGTTTCTACTATAAAATAGTTATATTAATAAATATGACAAAATTTTCGACCAACTGATGGCCTTCTTCAGTGTCAATATCAATCTATAATAAACGATAAAATTTGGATATTGGTACATCAGCATCCGGTTGTGATGTGATCGGATCTGATTTTATTGATCTTGAACTTTCTCGAAACACATCTATCAGTCATTACATAAGGGAGTACTGTACAATTGTATAAACCATCTTATCTTTAACGTCTTGATATTCATGAATTTATTATTTATATTTTGAATGATATTTATTGTTTTTTGTTTATTCCATTGGGGTGTACAGAGCAGAGCTCTTTGATCCAGAATCTCTCTCGAGCCTCCCGTTCAGAGTCTCGCCACTTGCAGTTCTGCTCGATAATTAGGATTTTTATTCGATCAAAATCCTTTGGAGTGTGGTCGGGCAGTCTGAAGTGTTGGCTTACGGGCAGAAACTGTTTCTTAGTTAGGTCACTTCTGTGACCATTCAGTCGTTTGTGGAATGGCTGTTTGGACTCGCCGACATATTGTAAGCCACAGATGGGGCACTCAAGAATGTAAATGACATTCGAGCTTTTGCAGTTAACAGTAGTGAATATTTTGTACTGTTTACCTGTGACTTTGCTGTTAAATGTGGACAAGGGTTCCATATGTTTGCAACATTTGCAGCGTTTGTCACCACAAGACTTAAAAAACTTAAGATCAAATGTAGAAATAGTCATCAAACCAGCAGACTAGGGTAGTGCGGTTGTGGTTATGGACA